>JARHVA010002301.1:605000-775000 GCA_037957365.1 Torreya grandis | reverse complement strand
TTATTTTAGATTAACACTATGTTTACAAGTTTTCATAAGTATTTTTAGATACTCACAGTTAGCCAGTATGAAAAAATCAAATTATAATGACATTTTTTTAACCCTAACCCTACTTTCTATTTTTAATAATTTACAACTTCTATAAATCATATATATCACTATATTTATTATATTAGGTTGTCTTGTTTATCTTTCTATATCATATTTTAAGTTTCCATTACTTTAGATAAAATTTCCATTGCTTAATTAATGATAAATGTAAACACAAACCCACTCTACTAGGTTTCACCATCATAGAATAATGTTCCCTTACCAAAGACAAGGGTAATGATCCCCACACTCAATATAAATCCTTATATCTTTGACAATCATGTGATCCAAAAATAAGGATATATGATAAAATATTTTGAGTAATGAAGAGCAACATGTTCCTCACAAGGTTTTACAAGTAATGTCTCCTCTAAATTAAAATTAGTGTAACCCAAAGGTGTAATCAATAAAAGGCATCATAATTAAGGGTCATAACCTCAAGGCATTGATGACTAAAATTCTCAGACATCAACATCCAAACTAGATTTATACACCTTGGGTATTAAGGAAACATGATAGAAGAGTCAATTTTAAACATTTGTAACATATTCATGATTGAATGAATTTTATTATCAAATATGTTTCATATCAAATGCCACACAAGGGCCACATGTTCTTATCTAACTATTATTAAAATATAAGTCCAAAAAACCAACTCCATCTCAAGGTTACCAACAAGGCATAGCTAATTAAAATAAGGATACAAGAATCACTCACTACAAGCATAGGTTAAAACTAACATGATCCACATGAGGTTCCCTAAAAAGGTCTTCCCTATGGCATCACCACTCCATTCACACAAGGTGATTATAATATCATTCAAAACTTCCACATACTTCATAATGGTTACCCATATAGAAATTAATAAGGCTCTTGGCCCTTGCATGGAATAAGCATGTTCTGAAGATATTTTTAACCCTCTATGATATACCAAGAGAATCCTTTTGTCTAAAGGGAAACTAAGCCTAACTCTACTTGGAACTAATTCATGATGAAAGAGTTATAAAATATAAAAAATGTGGAATGGTCACTTTAAAATACCTTCCCTCACCATCTACAGATATATCACTCACTAAGATAATAGCATTGACTAAACCTCTCACATACTACACTTTAGTGGTGAGGTTAGGTTTAATTAAATATGTGGTTATTAAACTTATAAAGGCTCATCTTGACCCCAAGTCCAAATAACACTTAAGATCAAGATATGACCAACCCAATTGGTCTCAATAACTAATGTCAACCTATCTTAAGATCTATTTTTAAATTCATTAAAGGTATTATGTGTATTCCTAAGGTGATGGGGAATTCACATAGGCCTATCATAGAAAATCTCACCATTGAGCTAACAACCACTTGGCCCTCACAACCATTTGATCTCATAACACCTAGATGGAATATCTGATCTAATCCTACATAAAACCCCAATTACTCTCCTATGTAGGTGGATGTCTAATGAGTCTTGGCATGGATATCTCAAATATGGAGACCAAAATAATAATTCAAACTTAAGTGTTGATATTTTATACTAAGGCCAAAAATAATCTTAAAAATTCAAAGGATAAAGTATGTGTATGTCTTAGTTGAGACTGTTGTATCCTTACCCTAATGGTTGAGTTTCTCATAGACCATACCTAAATTAAGGAACCTCTCATGTACCATTTTGGGATCTCAAAATATCAAGTGAAATATGTGAAAAATGTCATAAATGTCTCTTTATTTACAAGTAATCACAGTCCATGGTCACTAAGCATTTACTGCTTGGCCTGACGATTCCATGGTCCCATTTTCATAAAGTTCCTTAGAAACTCTTATGTATTTTTCATACCTCCTTAATATAGTGTACTAAAAAATTAAGTACATAAATCAGTTTGAGAAGAAATGGTATTAAACATCAATCTATGGAGCTCATTATATTTAAATTATGCTTTCATACCAAATTTCATGCCCATAATCTTGCATCAATAAATCCACCCAAATATAGGTCATTTTTTTTTTAAAATGTATATTAAATACACAAAGTGGCCTATAATGCTTTAATATTCCACTAAATCATTCTACATGAAACATGAGTATGGTTACCAATGTACATTGGTTAAATATTCATTAAAACACACATGTTGACCTTGCATTCACTAACTGGCCTATTGTGACTCAAATGGAATACATGACCTCTATGAGCCTAGCAGGCCCCATAGCTATATATTCTCATTTTGGATCATATTTAATATGGATAGGGTTCTCACATGGTCTAGTTCTAATAACTAATTCATACGCTTAATAGGGTGCAAACGGGGCCCTAGATAGTTCTAGCCAATTAATTGGGCTTGGATTTATGACTTAAGTCACAACTTGCATTGTAATTGAAAATTAAATTAATTTTTATAATGTGGATTATATTGAATTCAAAAAGATATCATATGACCTTGAAAGGAGCCTAAAATATCCCAAGCTAGACCTTAGAGAATTGAGCATTTAATCTCCACCATTAGATATGGGCATTCCCAAGCATTAGATCATGTAGGATCACTAACTTCATAAATATCCTTATCATTTCCTATAAATTATTCCTTATTCAATAAATTATGATAAAAAAAACTTGATGGAAAAGGAATTAAGATTTGGGAGGGAAGTACAAACCTCTGGTCCTCATTTATACCTCAAGACCCTAATAAACCACCCTTGATGGGGCCACATGCAAAAACATGTGTTGTAATAAATTATACAAATCATGATATAAAAATATGAACCTAAAATTGGGTGATTATCGAGTCTAAAACTTATTGTGACACATCTCTATGACATTTTGGGCTCCCACATGGACAAAAAAGGCATTTAGGTGCAAAATCTTGCCTAGCAACCATTAATGGTTTCTCCCATGTCCTTGACTCCAAAATTAAATTTGGGGATATAACATCACTTTTTGAATCAATTAGGGAAGTATGGGGTCCCCCTACGACCTTCATCTAAATGTTTGGTCCATTTGAGAGAATTTTTGTTTTTTGTCCCTAGGACATCTAATGGCCATTAATGGCCATCTGAAGCTCAAATAATGAACAAGGTAAAATATACTTTTTATATATATTTATTTTTTATTTTTTATGTTTTATTTTTTATTTTTTATTTTTTATTTTTTATTTTTTATTTTTTATTTTTTATTTTTTACTTTTTATTTTTTATTTTTTATTTTTTATTTATTTATTTTTTATTATTATTATTATTATTATTATTATTATTATTATTATTATTATTATTATTATTAATTCTAAATTTGAGTTTGGGTATATACTATAGCCCTCAAGTGTCTTAGAACATCTCTAATAAGTCTCATTCTCTCATTTGGAAGAAAAATATCCTTATGGCCAAATTAATGGCCACCCCAAAACCTTGAAAAATTAATAAGTTGATAATGTTGGTGTGTATGTTATAAGGATTATGATATTTTTATATCACTCGTAAAAGTATCACAATCCTCACACAAATGAAAAGGGTTTATGGGGAAAAAATCTTCAGGCGGCCATTAATGGCCAAACCCATGACCTTCAAGCTTTTTTATAATTTTATGTTATTTTTATTAAACACTAGCACTCAAAATAAAAATATGATAAAATTATATAATATAATATAGACATGAATCCCAACTATACAATCATTTTTTCCTCTTAACTATTCATGAAAACCAAGAAACAATTTTAAAAAATAAGTGTTTCACAATGGAAAATCTGCCCAACCAAGACTTAACCTTATAAAATTCACAACTTTGGTTATATATCTCCTAAAATCAAATACAATCATTTTTTCCTCTTAAATATTCATGCAAACCAAGAAATTATTTTAAAAAATAAGTGTTTCACAAAGGAAAATCTGCTCAATCAAGACAACCTTCTAAAATTCATAACATTGGTTATATAGCTCCTAAAATAAAATTATAAAATAAGTGCAAATATGAATGATTATATTATTTAAATAGGTTATATTTATATAAATTATGTGATATTTTCTCAATTAATACATTTATTATTAATAACCCTTCCTTTAAGGCTTAGCTTCTAACTAGTATCCATCTCCCAAGGTCTCCTCATAGTATCTCCAAGCTCAGGCTCCAACTCCATTTTCAAAAATGAAAAAAATTGTTCACAAAGATGGATTCCCATTTACTTAAATGTATATCCCTCAATCCTTCTCTCAAAAATTAGTATCTAACTTTTACTCTTCTTACAATGCCCATACTCTTTCTTACATGGTATGAGGAAAAGTATGTATCTCCCACACTAACTAAAAGCTTCCCTCCTTTAAATTTAATTAATGGTCATATTTATGGCCTAATATTATATTTGGTATCCTTAAAATACTCCTATACTTCCCTTTTGATCAAAAGGCTCTAATTTCAACATAAAATATCTAAGAATCAAATTATATGATCTTCCAAAGTTGGCTTTCTAATTCCATTCCCAATTTTGCAATTGGTAACATTATGTTGCCTTCATTTTCATCATTTTTAATTATTAAATATTTCAATAAAATTTTAAGGTATGGGTATATGGGATTTTAATAGTGTTAGTCAGCCTAAAATTTCCAAATTCAAAACTAGCAACAAGAACACATTTATGTATATAATTAAACTAGGTGTCGACTAGGGACACTAGACATTTAATGAATGGAAAATGCAAGAAAAATGTAGTCCAATATAAATCACTTGGCCAAATTAACTCTTACACATTAATTCACACATAAAATTTCTCTATCTTGGGATAGGTGAAGCAATTAAACTTAAAATAATCTCAAGTAACATGTATAAACAATAAATATATACATAGAAGCATCACACAAATACTTTAACCATAATTATGACAACTTAATGTGATTTAAGGTTTGATATGCCCTAATCTAATAACTCATAAAACCAATCACTCATTTGGTTACATGGGAATATAATTATGGATTATCCATACCCTAACCCTAATTATGACAACCTAATGTGATTATGGATTTGATATGCCCTAATTAATCTCTTCATTAAACTAATGTCTTAATTGGTTGCATGTGGTATATAATTATAGTATATTTAACCCCATAAACCTAAATGTGACAACCTAATGTGATTTATCGATCAAAATTCTCTAATTTATTACCTCATAAAAAATAACTCAATTAGTTACATGTGATAATTAATTAGGGCATATCAATTCTCCTAACCCTAATTACAATAACCTAATGTGATTTGGGAGTTGATATGTCCTAATTGAGTTTTATATTCAACAAATCACTTAATTGGTTGCATGGGGGAGGGTAAAAAAGGATATCTATCTCCCTAAACATAATTACAATAGCCTAATGTGGTTTAGGGCTTGATATGTCATAATTTAGTGCCCCATATGACCAATCACTTTATTAGTTACATGGGGGACATAATTAGTGATTATTAATACCTTTAACACCAATTAAGATAACTAAATGTGATTTGGGACACAATATTCCCTAATTGAGTGCCCAATTCAACTATTCACTTGATTGGCTATATGGGTGAGGCAATTACAACACATAGAGCCCCTAAAATCTAAATATGACAACATAATATGATTTGGGGCTTGATATGCCCTAATTGAGTGCCTCAGAGAACTAATCACTCAATTGGTTACATGGGGGATATAATTAGGGAGTATCGATCCCCTAACCATAATTTTAAAAAACTAATGTTATTTTAAATTTAATATGCCCTAATTAAATGTTTCATATCAAAAATCACTTGATTGGTTACCAAGGGGATGCAATTATGTCTTATCAAGCCCCATAAATATAATTTCCATAACTTAAAGTGATTTTGGGATTTATAAGCCCTAATTTAGTACCCCATATAAAAAATCACTCAATTAGTTCATGGGAAACATAATTATGGATTATCAAGCCCCATAAAGCTAATTGTGACAACATAATATGATTTGAGACTCTATATCCCCTAATTGAGTTCCTAATATAAATAATCACTCAATTTATGAGGGATGTATTTAGGGCTTATTGATCCCCCTAGACCTAATTATGATAATGTAATGTTATTTAGGGTTTGATATGCTCTAATTTAGTTTTTCATATAACCAATCAACTTGATTTTTTTGTATGAGGAACATAATCAAGGCATATCAATCCCCCTATATGTAATTTTAATAACCTAAAGTGATTTTGGACTCAATATTCCCTATTTGAATATGACATTCAACTAATCACTTAATTGGTTGTATGGGAGACATAATATTATGGGATATCAAACCCATTAAACATAATTACAAGTACATACTATGATTTGGGGCCCCATATTCCCTAATTGAGTTCCCTATACAACCAATAACTCAATTATCTTTATGGGAACACAATTAGTCATATCAAAGCCCATAAACCTGATTATGAAAACCTAATATTATTTGAGATGTGATATACCCTAATTTAGTGCACCATAAAACTAATCACTATTGGTTACATGGGGAAAAAATAGGGTTTATCCAAAATCCTACCCCTAATCATGATAATTTAAAGTGTTTTAGGCTTGATATTCCCTAATTAAGTGCCCTATTAAACTAATCACTCAATTGGTTGAATAAGGGATAAAATTAGGGATTATTAAGCCCCCTAACACTAATTGTGATAAGCTAGTGTGATTTTTAACTTGATACCCCTTATTAAAGGGCCCATTTAAATAGTCATTCAATTGGTTATATGGGCAACACAAGTTGGGCATTTAGCCTCTCTAATCATAATTGTAATAACATAATGTGATTTGGGGATATGTATTCCCTAATCAAGTTCCTCATAATACATTTATCATTGAATTCAATGAATAAATAATCTAATCAAGGACTCACTTGGGAAAAAGGGAGTATAAAATCACATTATATGGTCATAAATATGCTCACAAAACTCAATTGGCCAAAATTCCATCCACCATTGAATAAAGTGAGTAATTAGTTAAATTAGGAACTCAATCAAAAAATTGAGCCTCAAATCACATTAGGTGGTAATTATTATTTTCATAGATCTTAGTTGCCCCAAATTTCATCCCTCATTGAATCAAAAGACTATTTTTTCTAATCAGGGGTTCAATCTAGGAAAAGTGATCCCCAAATCACATTATGTGGTTGAAATTATGCTTATGGGGCTTTATTAGGAGAAACTATAATTATCATTAAATAAATTGATTAATAGGTTCAATTTGTGATCCAATTGGGGTAAATTGAGCCCCAAATCACATGATGTGGTCATGATTAGACTCATAGGGCTTGAGTTTCCCAATTTCATCCCTCATTAAATGAATTGAGTAATTAGTTCCATTAAGGATTCAATTAATGAACATTTAGCCCCAAATCACATTATGTGGTTGTAATTAGGTTTATAGGGCTTGATTCGACTAAATTATATCTTACATTGAACTAATCAAGTTATTTTTTCAATTAGGGATTCAATTGGGGCTAATTGAGCACCAAATGACATTATGTGGTTACAATTAGGTTCACACAACTATATTACCCCAATTCGAGTCCCTCATCAATCCAAGGGAGTAATTTGATCAATTAGAGACTCAATTGGGATAAATGGATCCCTAAATCACATTATTTGGTCACAAGTAGGTTCATATGTCTTTATTGGGAAAAATTTTGTCTCTCATTGAAATACTCAAGTAATTAATTCAATTAGGGACTCAATTGGTGCAAATTGAGCCCAAAATCACATTATCTACTCATAATTACATTCACAAAGTGTAATTGCTCCAAATTTATTGAACTAAATTAGTTAGTTTAATTAGGGACTCAATTGGAAAAAATTGAACCCCAAATCACTTTATGGGATCACAATTAAGTACATAGGGATTTATTTCCCCTAATTGACCATAATTTCATAGTTGATTGACCTTAATTAGTTATAATTTTTCACAATTAGCCATTAGCATCATAATATTAGTCAATATAGCAATAAATGGACATTTTATTAACCTTAATTAGTTCTAATTAGTCACATTTAACTCATATTAGTATGAGATTAAGATATTTTTGGATAACAACATCTAATTAACCATAATTGGTCATAATTATAAGTCTATAAATCAATATAGAAGGCCCCATAACCTACAAAATAACCCTTCATTCATCTAAAACAAACACCAAGTGAAAAAATTATTCCCTAAAAATCTTAGGTTCAATCTTAAAATCCTAAAAATAACTAAGTACTGACTAAATTAGGTTTTGAAAAACTATTTTATAAATTGTAAATCCTACAGCTCTAAAACTAATGTTAGAAGACCTAAAATGGTCCTAATTTATTATATTTAGTAAAATAACTTTAAAGTATAATAATTTAAAATGTAATATAAATTAATTATAAATTATAATAATATAAAATGTAATATACATTAAATGTAACCTTATACTTTTATTAAATATAATAATTATAAAACCAATTTCTAAAGCCATTTTATAAGGTGCACACCTATAAATGATATGCACCCTTTTTAAAGTGTGTGCATAATTTATAAAGAGTGTGTGCCATTTATAAATCAATTTCACCCTTTTTAAAGAGTGTGCACCATTTTTAAAGCATACACACACTTTGGTTTTCATTTTTAAAGTTTTACTTCATTTCCTTCCAAAACAACCATGGTTTTAATCTTGGAAGAGATGAATCTAATATTGAAACTTGCACTAAACCACAAAACATGAATCTTGTCAGATTTATAGGATTTTTCCACCTTCACAAACATTTTTAAATAGGTTATTTTATTTTATTTTTTTAAAAATATATGGATTTATAGAGGGGATAACATAGTTTCTAAATATATAATCTTTTGAAAATAAATGATATTTTTTAATTATTACTTAATTTCTAGGTAACATGTATCATTATGGTTGATATATATAATGTACAAATAGTTTAATAACCTTTTCATTGTTGGCATAAAATAATGATCCAAATTGTGCCATATTTTCACCACCAATGTGTCACCATTTTTTAATGTTGAAGCTATGTTGGGATCCTATACAACCCCTTTAAAGAGTCATTTTCATTACCTAAATATCATTTTAAATGTTAAAAAGGAGAAAGAGAGAAATATTGTGAAGATAAAGACAAGTATCTTGTTGTTTTTGGTGTTAATGAAGGTAATTTTATTATTTCCCTTTTGTTTTTTCCAATTACATACTACCAAATGAGTAATCTAGAAGATATAATACATTAGTCATTTTAATATATGTTATTAAGTGCAAATTACGATAAATAGCTGAAATTTAAAAATTACATAAATTAATGAAAGGCACATAAAGTTAAGGACATTATATATATATATATATATATATATATATATATATATATATATATATATAAGTGTAAAAATGTAGACAATTAGGTAAAAGTAGATTCAATAAGAGAAATTAGTGACACATTTGGAAAATGAGAAAAAATAGTGAAAATGTTAGGAAAAAAGGGAAATTAGAGAAAAATAGTGAAACTTGGGGAAATTAGAATAAACTTAAAACATAATTATAAAATTAGGGAAATTAATGACAAACTAAGAAAATTATAGAAATTAGGAAAATTACAAAAAAAATACAAAATTTGGTGGAACCTAAAGAATTAGACTAAGTTATAGAAAAACTTAGCAGACTTAAGCCGAACTTACGAAATTAGGAAAATTAGTGAGAAATAGGGGAAATTATAGAAATTAAGGGAACTATGACAAAATGTAGAAATTAAAGTAAATTAGGGTATTATCAGAGCAAAATTAGCCAATTTTGATGAAATTGGTGATAAATAGGGAAAATTAGATAAATTGGGGAAATTAGGAGAAAATATGAAAACTTTGGGGGAAATAAAGATATTAGAGTAAAATTTGGCTTGGCTTAGTAAAATTAGGCAAAACTTGATGAAATTTTGCTAAACTTATAAAATTAATGACAAATAGGGGAAAATATAGAAATTGGGGGAATTATGCCAATTTACATAAATTAGGGAAGTTAAAGTAAATTAGGGTAAAAAAGAGTAAAATTAGGCCAAAATTGATGAATCTAGTGATAAACGGGGAAAATTAAATAAATATTGTGAATTAAGTAAAATTAGAGAAATTAGTGAAACTTGGGGAAATTATAGAAATTATAATAAAATTTAATGAAACTTATTAAAATTAGGCCAAAATTGAAAATATTAAGCCAAACTTTAAAAATTAAGGAAATTAATGACAAGTAGAAGGAATTATAGAAATTGGGGGAATTATGCCTGATTATGAAAGTTAGGGAAATTAAAGTAAATTAGGGTGAAAATAGAATAAAATTAAGCCAAACTTGGTGATAAATAGGATAAATTAGATAAATAGGTGAAACTTGGGAAAATTAGGGAAATCAAAGAAAATTTGGTAAAACTTAGTAAATTAGGCCAAATTTGATGAAATTGGTGAGAAATGGGAGAAATTACTGAAATGGAGAAAATTAGGGAAAATTACAAGAATTGATGAAACTTGTGGAAACTAGGCAAATTTTAATTTGTGAAATTAGTGACAAATAAGATAAATTAGTGAAATTAGTGACAAATAAGATAAATTATAAAAATTAGGGGAATTATGCCAAATTAATTAAATTAAAGTTAGACTAAATTAGAGTAAAATAATGCCACATTTGAGAAAATTGGTGAAAAATAGGGAAAATTAAAGAATTATGGAAAATCACAAAAAAAATAGTTAAACTTGGGTAAATTAGGGAAATCATAAAAATTAATAAGTTTTTACATATTTTAATTTGAATAATTATTATTATCATCTTAAATTTTTTCACTGATTTTCATTTTATTATTATTATTAAAATCTTATTTTACATTTATTTGTTACACATATGTCAAACTCTTAATTGAACTCTAAAAATATTTTTTTCATTATTTTTTACCACTATTATCATCTACATGTGAATATTTAGACATTATGGAAACAACAAAAGATGACAAGGGAAAATGTGTTGAAGAGGAAGATGTCCAGAGTAGTTATGTTGGTCTATGGATAAATAATAGGATGTTAAAAATTTTAAATAATTTGTGTGTAGATAATGGTAATATTAAGATTAAATGTTATGATGAAGAGTCCAAAAATGATTTGAAACTTCCTAATAAGGTGTTGCTAAAATATAAATTTAATTTCTCCAATTAGTGAAATTATGGGGTGTGGCTAATTATAAGACACTCCTAGCACCTTGTGTGGTATTTTCATTTTGGAATAGTATTTATATGATATGGCCATCAACTACCCCTAATGAAGGTCTTGGGTCAAATATAATATTGGGTTTAATCCTCAACATGCATCAAATGTGTCGATATTAATTTTTTTAAACCTAGTGTAAAGTTTCACAGATTGAATTTATGTGGTGAGATACAAGCCTAATATGTAAATTTATGGCATGCATTATGATGTAAATACAATGGAATATTGTATTTTAAAACCCCAAATAAAAACTAATGCATTCATGATTGTACCGGCATTAATGGACTCCTTAAGAATTTAAAAATAGGTTTAGTTTCATCAATAGTACCCACAGATGTACACATTATGCATCTCCCAATTTCTAATACATAGAGTGTGCTAATGACAAAGAGGATGACATGCCTATAAGTTTATCTCATTATGCCATGGTAGAAGTAATTTTAAATATAAAATTTTATGAATAAATTATTATTAACTATTATTTTAAAGCGAGACCAAAACCAGCAAAATTGAGAAAAAAATATAGTTGGCAATGATAATTGACGTATTGTTGGTTTTTTGAAACCTAATTTTGAAAAAAAATCTATCGTATTTTGAAAAAAATATAATCTTATGCTTTTATATGTTATGTAAATGTAGTTTTTTTTTAATTTTTATACATTTAAATAGTTTGAAATTAATTTTCTAATTATTTGTATATGAATTTGATGAATAGAATTAATTTTTAATAAAAATTTAGAGAAACGTTTATGTTTTATCACATCATCAATGTCTTTGCATTATGATGAGGATCACACATAGACTCATATTTTATCACCTACACCATCACTTCCCCTTAAAATCCCATAACCTCATAGAGGATCCACCAAAATAAGAGATGAACAAGTTCAACTATCCACTTACATTCATCTAAGACATTCATTTGCATGGCATCTCGACATATCATACATCACCTTTTCATATTTCATATCCTTTTATTGAGTTTATCTCTATACTAGGACAATTATGGGATGAGTTGATTAAATTAAAACTTGAATGAATACAACCACCTCCACTTCAATTGAATGAATATCTCTATTTTTTTATTTTAATGAAACATATGATTATTCATGTTATTTTAAAATATCATATTGTGTTTTAATTAAATGTATAATGTTTTTTAATTTATTGATAAGAATTTATTAGTATTTAATTAATTTATTATTATTAATTTAATTATTTAACATTATTATTTAATTTAATAAGATTTATTTACTTAGAAATAAAATATAAATCAAACATAGCTATATTCTTTGAAAGAATTGTTGGGGGTGATACAAATGTGGGAAAATTGTGGTGCAAATTGCACCACATTTGCATCATCCTAGCCCTTAAAATCAAGATAAAAATTGAAGGGCCCATCTACCCTCCCTTATTTCATTTTTTTTATTTTCATGGCATATAAAGATAGTGAAAAAGGCACTGGTGTGATAAAGAAAAGACAAGTTGAAAGAGAAATTTATCATGTCAAGGGTCAAATGTAGAGTATGGAAATAAAAATAGGAGGTAAAGAGAAGAATTTTTATTATAAAAAATAATATTTAAGAGGAATAAGGGTGTGTAGAAACAAATATTTATAGTTGGTAAAGAGGAGAAAGAATACTTCAAATACATAGGGAGATAATAGATATTCACATGCCATAAGTAGGAGTAATAAAAGGAATAATAATTAAAATAAAAAATAAGAGAGGTATGTTAATGGTTTTCATATAATTTTTTTTAATATATAAAAAATAAATCATAAAATAAATATTGGAAAACCTAACATTTTTTATACATAATAATAAACAGGAACACTATAAAAAAAAGTAGGTGGAAACCTTAGAAAAAATGTAAGAGTGGGGGATACTAAGGATAATCCTCAATGTCAACTCATACCATACATGGAAAAATTATAAATTTAAAAATAAATAATATTATATTTATCATTAAAAAATAATATATAAGAGAGGTGGTCAATATATAGCAAAAGCAAGAGTTTGGCTCCAACATTACTTTTGACTAAGTAAAGTAATATTTGTGAACCAAATTTAATTTTTACCAAGTAAATAACACATTTTTGAAGTTATAAAATTATAATATACATATTTTTAATTGATTATATATGTTACTTATCATAATATAAGACTACGAGGTGTGCACAAAGTAAACCTAGTATAGTTAAGCTAACCTAAGTCAACTTAAAATTAGTGCAAGTAGAATATTTAAATAAAACTAAGCATTAATTGAAACCTAGGGAGGCCTTAACAAAATTATAAGGATAATAATACTCTAAAATTGGTCCTAGAAACTAGGCCTAATAAGGTACCTATGTGTAATAAGCACAACTTTCAAAAAATGAGATACAAAAAAAAAAGTCTCTCAAAAAACTAAATTAAGTACTATGAAGATTGAAATGGATGGGATGGAATCCATAATTTAATATAGAATATATGATATTAATTCCATCACTAAATAATATGTCATAAGTTCAAGTGAAAATAATTGTGAATAACTCAAAAGTGTATGAGTGGTCTAAATCCATTACTCAATCATTAAAGACATATGTTGGGGATGATAGATAGTAATACTACCAATAAAAGTGTTAAAATTATAAATTATAAAACCAATAATTACATCACTAAATATGCACTATATGGGATGAATTTCATCACTAAATAAGATGAAATAAGTGTAAGTGAAAAGAATGGTGAAGAACTCAAATCTGCACGAGTGGTATGAATCCATTATTCAATCATTGAGGACATATGTTGGGGATGTTCCAAGGGAAAAATGGACATAACACTTGAATAATTAGTCTTAATACAAAAAAACCCTCATTAATTTTAATGGGTGGAGTGGATGATATAATATATATAAATGAATTTTCTAAATCCACTACTCAAACACCAAACAATAACAAAAGTTGGGTATGCCATAAAATGTTCATTATTAATAGATGGGTTAGATATCAAGGTGTTGAATAATACAAAAATTCTCTCTCAAATAAGGATATCCATAGTGGTAATGGGAGATACTAGAAACTAAAATATAAAAAATGGGTTCAAAAAATAAGGAACACACGCATGAAGGTAAATGAGGATATAAAAAGCAAATGCACCATGACACTTTATAATTTAATGAAAGTAAAATACATCTTTAAAAACATGAAATAAAGATAAGGAAAACATTATATAAACCATAATAGCTTCAAACAAGGAGAGTATCTATCTATAAAAAAATCCATTTCAATGTGATAATTGCTCTAAAATAAGGGATCACTACTAAGTAGAGGTTCTCCAAAACAATGGGAGCTATGATAGGCATAATGAGTAATGTACGAACATTATAATTGAATATTAAAAGTAATATTTTGGTAGATTCCATGAAAATAACACTAAAAATTCCACCATAATTTATATTAGATCCATCATAGATTAATACAAGTGGTAGATGAGGATGCATATATGTAATTTGGTGTTATGTGTACAAATGGTGCATGTGAGGAATCATTTAAATGTGTGTTAAGATTATAATTCTTGAATAAGAATGTATTAGGTCTCTCATGCATAATAATATGTGCATAAGAACTTGTTTCACTCAGTATCTTCATTAGGAGAGGAGAGAACAAAAACATGTTAGTTTACATGAAGTAGACCTTGAGAAACACCATTTACTCTATATCTAATATCTTGGTGGGGAATATTTTGAACAAGTTATATAGGGGAAACTATGCCCTAAAAGTGTTTACCTAGGCATCTTCCAAAATGACACATAGATCAAAGAGTGTAAGATGCAAACCTAGTTTATTTTTCAAATAATCCAAACATTATTCTAGATAAAACTAAATTTGGGAATTCTATATGTGAAACAATCAATACATCAATTACAATGGGAAACTCTTGATCAATCATATCATAAGATGATGATACATCATTTTGATCTAAATCACAGACATAAGGTAGATTTAGCTCAATGAGGGTATGTCATTGGTGTTAATCTAATGTTGTAAGTGTGAAAATATGCTTTATAATGACTAAAATAGTATTTATTTTTTTTAAATTAGTGAGAGAAATAGAGAGTTGTTTTTTTATAGCTTTGTTATCTCTTCAAAAAATCTAAACATGCCTTATTGAATTGAACATATTTCATAAAAAAACATGGTGTTTGCAAATGCAAGTTAATATTTTCCTACATTAGATGTCAAGGTTTTGGCATAAAACCAATATAAAAATCAAAATAAAAAACCTAAAAAAATGAACACACTCAAGAAACCATTCCAAATAAACTTATAATGATGTAATTTTTACAATAACTCCTTAATTAAAAATTGGGTATGCAAGCCAAGATGTAAATGAGACCAACCCAAAAACTTTAATAATTCTCAAGAATGATCCATCCAGCTAAAAATGGGTTACACTTTATTGAAATATTGCATTTATAAATGATTTTTAGTTAAAAATATGTCAAAAAATAAAATTTAGATGGATAATGGAAATAATCTAAAGGTACAATTTCAATGTTAAAAAAAAGCATAAAATGCAAAAAAGGGCACTGAAATTCTTTTGATGGATCAAAAGTTACAACTATTTGAAGTTGTAGAAATAAAGAAAAAGTAGTGAGCTCAGTGAAACCCTACATTTTATAGGAAAATGTGAAACCAAAACTATAAAAATACACCACCAATCATATATATTGAAACAATATGAAGTGTGAAAAAAACTCATCCCCCCATGCCTTCTAGATCAAAAGTTATAGCTCCCAAAAACATTGTAGGCAAATTTGGATGCCCAACCATACAAGCAAGGAAAAATATTTCATAGAGGACTTAACCAACTAGGTAGCAATTCACATAAGTGATAAAGTATTTTTAAAAATACATTTAATAATTATTTTTTTGGGGGAAATGAACCCCTAACCTATTAAAAAATAAAAACCTTTTCAAAATATTTTCAACCAACATGCCACATATGCACAAAGCATATAATGATAAATTTTTTTTTGGTGAAATATTTTTGTCATGTTTGAGACTTTAATATGTGGTGGTGGTGGTGCTTCTAGCTACATGTGTTTTGGTGATATAAATGGGTTACATGACCCTAGAAATCCATTGTAATAATGCACATCAAACCCCCTTCACTTTATCTTCTCAATTTTCTCCCGTAAACTTTAAATAGATATTATGGGATCCCATGATATTGGTTTTTTTTTCAAATAAGGAATTTATATAAATATGTCATAGAGGATAATCTATAAATGTTAATTTTTATCCTTCATCTTTAAAAATAATTAGAAATTTGTGTTGTACAACCTGCTCCACTTTTCCTCAGAACTTTGAACTTTGAAAATTAGCATTAAAATATATGTGAAGCTAAAAAATCCTATTTTTTTAAAATTCACATTTTTAATTTATAAATCAATAAAAATATAAAAAAGCATAAAATTCTATTTTCTCCAAAAAAAATTAAAACACTAAAAAAAATTAAAATTATAGTTTTTGGCAAAAAGAGAAAAACTAGATGGTTTTTTTGGAAGACCAAAATGTTGGTTTTATCAAAAAAACTTATAGGGATATTACATAAGAATGTGGTATTAGATAATAATCTAATTTTTTTTTTAAATTCACAATTTCCACATCATAGAGAAAGGCTTTGATACCATGTAAGATTGGGGGATACCTAGGAAATTCCTCAAAGTAGACTCAAACCAACCATGGAAAACTCAAGAATTGATATATAAATAATAGTATATTTATCATCAAAAAGAAACAAAATATATAATAAATATGGTCAATATATATCAAAACCAAGAGTTTGGTTCCAACTTTAATGTTAACTAAGTAAAATCAAGAGTTGTGAACCAACCTACTTTTGACCAAGTAACTGACACATATCTAAAGTGATGGACACATGTGGGATGTTCTAGAAAGTGATTATAATTTCCAAATATCATATTCTAATTCTAAAATACATGCATAAAAAAAACCTAATATAGTTAAGCTAAACTAAGTCAACTTGATATTAGTGCAAGGAAAATATTGCACCAATAAAAACCTTAGAAAAGCCCTAAAAAAAAAGAAAAATTAGAAACCATAAAAAATAGTATGTAGAAACCCTAGGGAAAATACTAGGTGTAGACACCCAAATTTTGTATAATCATTTTTTTAAATTATTTTTATGTGGCTTTACAAATATAGACTCTTAATGACAAATACAAAATTTATCGGTACATCCATCTAGGTATTTTATCTTCTTGTCTACTTTATTTGAGTACATAGTCTTTTGTTGAGTTCTTTTGATATGTTTGACTCTGTCACATGGATCCATAGTCCTATTCTCTTAAATTTAACTTTTATGTGGCTTCAAGATAGTCCTAGTAATCTCATATAGGGCCAGTTACTAGCAATGTATGTACTTACCAAAAATATCCTAACATATCTTTTTGGTTGGTTTTAGGATATGCCTAACTTTGAGGTGCTCTCTTTTACTATTTAGGATATTTTTTGTCACCTTATGCATGCCAAAAACTTACCAATTCAAATTTATTAACCCTATATATACAAAGCCCTTAAGAGCATTTTAGGGACAAGCACTCACTAATTAAAAAAGGTACAGTAACAACACATGACACATAACTTAATTTTATTCAAATTATAAATTTTATAAAGGATAAATATAAGTTCATGCATGTACCAAAATAGGAACTAGGAGAAATTTAATTCATACTTGCATTCACATGATGTCTCACACACACAATAGTGGTATAAATAGATGTGGTTTGAGCCCTATTTAGATATTGAAAATGTAGGAAATATTTAGCTAGTTAGTGGATATTGGATTCTAAGATTTATTCCCATGTCTTATTATATATTTTGAAATCATCAAAAAATAACAAGATAAATTTATAAAAAAAATACCTAACCTAAAGACAATGTTCATCAAACTCTGGAATATAGATGGTGAATTTATGAGACCAAAAGGCATTAACAAAAACACATAATGGTCTTCAAAAGTTTTAAAAAATTTATTATGTATATCCTCATATCTAATCTAAACCTTATGGTAACCTTAATAAATATCCATTTTTTAAAATAGATAGTATCATGTAATTCATATATAAAATTAGTAAAAGTTGTAATAAGGAACTTATCTTTGATGGTGTACTTGTTGAGTTCCCTATAATTTGGGCACATATTCTAGGTATGATCATTCTTACACACCATTACCATAGGAGATAAATATGCACTTTGGTTATACCTAATAATACAAATCTCAAACATTTCATTTACCATATTTTCAATCTCACTCTTTTGGACATATGGGTACCTGTATGGTCTAATGTTTGGTAGTTGAATCCCTGGTATCAATAAACTAGTATGATCATGTTTCATTTTTGGTGGTATTCATTTTGGCATTTCTCCAAAAATAATAAATATTTTATCATTAATATTTTAAATATCATGATATGTAAGAATCTATGTTGGTTGTATTTTTAAGTAAAATTAGTGTGCTACAAACCCATATGCATTTTTTTTTAGAATCTTATGCATATGATGAGAACTTATTAGTTGTGGACACTTTACACATAATCCACATAGTTCAAATATATTTATTTTAAAATTAAAAATGTATTAATAACTCTTATGAATTCATCTCTATCATGCCCAAGGTTGTGATCCATTAGACTCCCAAAACTATGCCAACCCCACCCATGGGAGTAACAAACATAGGAAAGTCTAGCATGTAATCTCCCATGGAAATTTTTATAGTAGGCATTTTCTTGAATTATTGACTATGCCATCATCTCCAACCATGAACTTAAATTATCAAGGTGGATTAAAAAAATAATTAAATCATGCTAAAAATTTATTATTGATTAATTTATTTATACTCCTTGATCCAATTAGTATTATCACCTTCTATTTCTTGAGAAAACACACAATCTTGAGGATTTATGGAGTTATAGTACCTAAAAATGCATGGAATGAGATAGTTGGTTGGGAATCATAAAATTTATACTCTAGATCCTCCTCACCCTCACCTAATACTTTATCATCCTCCTCATCTTCATTGGCCACTTCAATGTAGAACACTTATTTTTAACAAATTTATGTCCTTTAATATAGTTTATATCATGGTTAAAACACAATACTTTTGCTCATTATCTTCAATTTGTTGAAGAGTCAATTTGATAGGATAAGGGAATGATTGTGTTGGATTGATGTGTTCTCTTTCATTATGGAAAGTTCATCTTTTTACTAGATATATTCCCTCTACCCTACATGTGAAGACCTTAGACTTTGATACTAAACTTGAATTAAACATGAAAACATTGAGTTGGATGATATCCTTGAGCCGACATAATCATAGTTCATTCAAGTTTTATTTTGTGATGGCATCCACATGCAAAGATAGATTATATAATTACTAAATATAATACTTGATAATCCTTATTTTTTTTAGTCTTATTAACTATCTAAAATAGTTTTTGTGACACTATTGTGGTAGCGTATTTGTATCTCATCATTAGAAACTAAGGTAATAGTAAGGTCATTATTTTTATTTTTATTACATTACCATCTATACCAAATGAACTACTCTTGTTCCAAATAAATATATGCCATGACCACATTTTGTGCACATGGGTTTTGATGTACCATTTGATTATCCATGTGATAGGGTTCTTACCATCAAAATTACACACTTCCACTTTGGTAACAAGTTCCTTGAACATGTATCAGAGCTTTGATTATTTTGGTTGGGAAAACCTAAGTGGCCCAATAAATAATTATTATATAGGAGTGTTGTCATAAAATAATCCAAGAGAGTTTCCAATGTCCCTTTTATGGAGATCAGCTCTGATTTTAATACATCCATGTCCCCTTTGACCACATATAGATATTTTTCTCATCATGTTATGCACATCTACCTAGAGTTGGGAAACCAACCTAGTATTCCCTAAACCAATTTTTTTTTAAACTATTTCCTCACTAATAGTAATTTTTCCTAGAGCAACTTTCCATTTTTTGTGGCCTCAAGCATTTGGTCCAACCATGCATGAAATATAGGGTTTAGCGTTCAATAATTTAGGGTGGAGGGTTTTGAGGCTAAAAATTATGTATTAAAGGCTTATATTGTTGTGATCATATCATTGGGATTAATCAAATGACTAACAATTTTCACAAGGGTGAAAAAATTCCATGCTCTAAAAAACACTCAATCAATAATACATTGATTAAAAAAACTACCTAGATCACAAGATATGGTTTTTCAATCACTTAGCTCATAGATGTTAGATCTAAAAAATAAAAACTATGTTGCAAAACTTTACCCAAATCAGCTATGATACCATTTTTAATTAAATTACTTGGATATATAAATAAAATTTAAATATAATGGATATAAATTTAAACACCAAGAGTATACTATCAAAAATATAGTGCGCTAATGAGAATAGATCAGTAGATCCACAACTATAACTGACAACAAATCATAATACTTGATAAATAAATATAATCCACTTCTAGGGGGAAACCTATATAACCATGAAAAATAACAATTTTTTTAATATTATGACCAATTACAAACTACTACATCATATATAAACCCTCCTTAGACTATGGTTGCTCCATATGTTGACTATACTAACAATATGAGAATATAGAGAAATGTGAAACCATGAGATAAAAGGTGGTGTACATCAATATTAGCCACACATTTACCTAGACATATTGTAATTTAAATGTGTATAAATAACATAAATACATGTAGTGTAGGTAATACTCATCTAATCACTAGGGGTTAGCTAAGGTTAGTCCAACCTAGCCCACTAATCCCCTTTCTAGATCACACTAATCTCAAAATTGTAATATAGGGTTTTTGAGTAAATATAAGGAAAATAACACTATTTATGCAAGGATTAAGGTATTTAAATGTACATCAGTCACTTTTAAAAATAAACATAATAATATAAATTATCAAAAACCATGTAGTCATCCTAGAAGGTTTTGGGACAGGTAGATAGATTCAATTAACATAGGTATTTGATCAATATTGTAGGTTTCTTAAGAAGTGTTCATTTTTGGGTTCCTAATTTGAGTCAACATATATCCCCTACAAATTATATTTTGAAACTATGATAAGAGAATAACATAGAACAAAATCCTAAAGAAACTAAGTACCTTATCCCTTTGGTTATTTCTATAAATAGTAATGTGTAATAAATCATAGTTACACTTAAATTTGTGTATTTTAGACATATATTATATAATATAATTATTCAAATGGTGTTTTATTTTTTAGGCCCCTAAATCCAAAACAAAATTAAAAATATTTGTGAATTTTTTCCTTACTTTGAGCATAATGTACCCTAGGTTCCTTTAGGGTTCCATCCTTCCTCACTAGGGTTTCATATTTATGTATTTAGATTTAATTTTCAAATATAAGTTATGATTCACCTTCATAGGTGGAATTTTTCCTAAGGTTTCCATACATTAAAACCTACATTTGTATGTTTGTTCTCATCCTACGAGTAGGATGTGTTCTTGTATTCTCTGTCATCTTAGAGTTTAGTAAGTTATCTATGAGTGTGTATTCCAAAAAACCCTAATAGGTATAATTATATGTATTCCTTACCATCTACCCATGATGTGTCTTATAAGTATGCTAATGAATGGAAAAATGAGGATATAGATAATCATTCTTGTGTACCTAATGATAATTCTTATGTAGATGAGGAATATTCTTGTATGAATGAAGGTAATGCCTATGATAATTATGATCATGATGATGTGGTAGATTGGTATACTAATTATATATAATTGTATAATTTTATTTAAGAAGAATAAAAATACAATAGGATTAAAATGTGAGAAATAAATTATCCTTCTCCTTCTTTACACTCTTCCACTATTCATAATTTATAAAAACATTAAATTAACTAATACATTTATTCATCCTACTATTATTCCACTTAATAAAGAAGATACAATAAAAAAATGGATAAAATATTTACATGTTGATTCTCATAATGTTATTCCTTGCAATGATGTTTCTAAAATCCATGTTATTTCTAGTGACAGAATGTGATACAACTAAGATGAATTGTGATGCTACCTTATCCATAACAAATTCAATGTCATGTTATTCCATTTTTTCTATAAATTCAATATGATGTTATTCCTTCTCTATACAATAAATCTGATGATAATTTCAAATTATGAAATAATATCTCTATGGAAAGTGATAATGAATCTAAGAAATGCAATGATATAAATGTTTCTAATTATTATTTTACACCTAAGTCTAATATATAGGGTAATATGAAATCTATATGTGGATATCACCAACCTATACCAATAGTTTTGATATAGCAACCTTTAATAATAAAATTCGACCACTGAATGATCCCCTTACAGATCATAATATACCTTCACAAGAGTTCATAACCTTAATTCATGTTTTATGTCTCTTTCAAAAAACATTTCATCATCTCTATCTATAAATCAAATCATATAATGCTTGGGTTGATTCTAATTTTATATGTGGAAATACCATGGTACATAAGATTCTCAATTCACCATTACCTCTTGAATTCATTATACCTACACTTTAATTATTTGGTGGAAGTAGTTATTTATTATTACACCTTAAGAGTTTTATATCTTTTATGGGAAAATGAAATACTAATGATAGAATTATAATTAATACAATCCCTAAGAGCTGAACTAATAAAGATCTAGATCATTTTCATAGTTTCCCTAATTACTCTTTACACTCATATCTTGAGTTATAAGAGACTTTTTTAATATAATACATTAAAAACAAAGTATTTCAAGTTATATATGAGCACATTCATCCTCTTCACCAAGGGACGTTAAATTTAGTTAATAATTACATATTTTGATTCATAACTTATTTGCATCAATTGATATATTAGCCTAAATATTTGGAAAAGTAATACATTTTCTATAAAGGCCTCATATTTCCTCTCAAAGATAAATTTATTTATATTTACAACTTATTTAATTTGATGATATCTTAACATAAAAATCATTTTAACATGTTATAAATAAATATCATGCTATTAAAAATAAATTAATTCAATAGAAGTAAGTTCCACATAATAAAATTCATATAAATAAAAAAATTAATCAAAAAAATACACATAAGGTCTTGAATAATAAATAAGATTCAAGGAATATGGGAAATAAGGCATCAACCCACATGAGTTCTCCTCTGAAAATAAGTCAACCAATATAACTTGATAGTTTTAATGATAAACTAAATTCTATTTTAAGAATAGTTTTTAATAATAAGTTGATCTAGTTACTTCCTAATCATCATCACCCTATACATGATCTTCAATTAGTGGAGGGAATATAATTTTTTAACTATCAACATATCAATGGGCATAGAGAAAACAATTTTTATACATTGTAAAATAAAATTTAATAACTTTTGGATAGGTGTGTTATTACATTTGGAAATTTTTATAACATTCCCACAAAGTTGGCCTCACCATTTATAGTACACATTTTATGAGGTCAAGTATATCCCATGATATTCTTGTAAAGGAACAAGTGGTCAATCAAAATTCTATAAGAGGTACAAATAGGATAAAATTCCCTTATATTTCACAATATACATGGACCAATATTTCCCAAGATGTTCCTAAAAAGGAACCAATTGTCATTCATTCTCTTATTTTTGGTGAACATAAAATAGGAATTATTATGGATATAAGGCACAATATAATTCATGGTCAATTTGGTTTCTTAAGAATTTAGGCTATGATGGGCAAGAGTTATAGTATATGACTACATATAAGGATGTAATAGGCCATGGTACTATAATGATTACTCTTAAACCTAATATAATGGATAAATTATTATATGTAAAGCATATTATTATGCAAGCTAATGTAATTTTGGGACAATCATGGTTGTAAAAAATGGAACTAAAATTTTATAAGGATAATATGACTATATCAATCAATTTTAAAGGTGGATTATTCACATATCAAAGGATATAAAAAATACAAATAAGACTCCTACCAATCCCTTCATCAAATATTGAGCAAGTCAAAAATAGTACATAGAAAAAAATAAAATAAATAAATCTCGGGATATCATCATTGGTAAAGAGCATAATGTAAATACAAGTGAAATGGATATCAACAATTATAGACCTACATTTTAAGTAACACAACCCTTAATGTTATAAATTACATAAAAATCCTTGATCTAGGTTTACTTTATAAACCCATTGAAGTTAATTTTATAGCAGAGATGAGATGAAATAACAAACATCAGGTATCATAGTTGGAACTAAGTGCATTAAGGATGAGTGTCCCAATCATCTTGTATAGGATCACTTTCACTATGATCTCACCCTCATATTAAGGTTAATCTTAGGAACTCAGCCCAAGGTGAGTCTACTAAACACAAATTACTTCTTTTAATGGCATGGTATATATGTATTCAGATCTACATCAAACTTCATTAATATATCTCAAATCTTGAGCATCGATGGATGGCTTATTTTTTTAATGAACATAATTATATGGATCATAACTCTATACTATTATTTTATTTTTCCACTCACTATAAAAACTCTCTCATCCCACTAAACCCACCTTGAGCCCATTATTTACCACTAGCACCTAGTTTTACATTCAAAGCATGTAGTTTTACATTTAAAGCATGGAGTTTTGAAATAATAAAGGCATGCCTTTTAAGTTTTTTAGTTTGAAATGTTTCTAATTATATCTAATGTTTTATATTATTAATTGGGTTTATTTCCTCCAATATGATCTATGGCCTTTTTAATTATATATTTTTGCTAATTCCCTCTGTTTATTAGATGTTAGAATATGATACTATCTATAATATTCAAATATATATATATATATATATAATATTATATGATATTTTTATGGTATTTTCAACCAATTTTGTCTCTATGAATTAATCATACTACTAATTAATTTTTCATCAGTTAAAATATCTCGATAGAGTCTTGACAAATACAAAGATTTATCTGATAGTATTGATCATACTTCTTATGCCCACAATCTCAATAAAATTCAAAAAAATTGAAACACAATTTTGTTCATAATTTTATAACTGATGGGACCTACATATTTAATTAAGTTTTATACACCATATAAAATATTTTAAATTCATCTACTTGCACAAAGGTTGATTTGGACTAGACTTTATCTTTATTCAGATTTTAAATTAAAACATCTCTCTTTTAATTATTATAGAAAAAAATTGGCCCCAAAGTGCTCCAAGGAAATAAATATTATTGTTAGTTCCATATTTTTATATGGTTTGTCAATAGAGATTTAGATCATATGATGAAGAAGAGTATAAAGGTCACATGTTTAAATAACTAGACACTCTTGATAGGTAATAATAACAAGTGGATTACTTAGATAGTCTATATGGAGGCATGGTTTTTTTTATGGATGGTTTGGAAAATAACCAAGACAAAGTTATAACTAGTATTCCCTTTTCTATATTATTATATGGAATCACACATTTACAGGTAATCCCCTTCCAACACTCAGATGATGGGTTTGACATTGGGGGTAGTGGATGGACTAAATGGGGATCAAAGAAGGTTGCTTTATAAAATTTTGGAGTGGTTGGAGATAGGGCTCAAAAAATATATAAATACTCTTCCATTGCCTCAAAGTAGGTTTTATGAGGATCTATGGTCGAATGGTCCCATGGTGGCCTTAGATGAAGGCATAAAACTCTCAAGAAACTTTTTGGTTCAAGGTGAGAATGACGCCCAAGGAAAAGAGAAAAATGGAATTTTTCCTAAGGTTTTAGGCCATAATGGGGTACATAATGAGGCCTATCAATGAAAATATTGTATTTGATTATAGATAAATAATATCAACCCAAAATTATATATGAGAAGATATTGATTTTGGCCAAGATAACTAAGGGGAGGAAAGGTAGAAGGTGTGTGAAGATTCAGGGGAAAAGAGTTAAACTCATTCTGGGTGAGGATGTCAAGATGGATAAATTATTGGATTTAATGAACAATATTTTTATGGGTTATTTTATTTGGAAAAGAATCTCAGGTGATAATTTTGAACATTGGTTGACTAAATACTTGTGTTTGGTACTATGATACACTTCAGCATTCCATATATTATTAAGTAAATAGATCTCATTCATTTTAAAATATTTATAAGACCTTAAAAACATTTAAGTACCAAATGATTTTGAGGATCTACTTCCTTAACAATAAATAAGTGGTCATCATATTTTAATCCTTAGGTGGAGAGGTCTTTGACACATGTTTGGGTTAAGCTTATGGATTTACCATTAGAGATATGGAATGTAGAGGTCTATATGGCCATAGTGGATAGCATATGGAATTTTCTCAAGGTGAATGTTAGATATTTGAATATGTCTTATAAGATGGTGGCCATAATTTTGGTTGAATTAGATCTAAAGGAAGGGCTATAAGAGGAAATATAAATGGAATGTGGAAGGTGTAATTATAAACAATCCTTAGAGTATGCAGGCATTATTTTTAGGTATGTTAGATGTCATGCTTATGGACACTTAGAAAATTATTTCACTCTTCAATTCATAAACATAGAATGGAGGAGTTAATTTTTAGATATTATTATTGGGGGGGTAAGTAGTAAAGTGTTAGTTGGCTATCAATTGGAGGTAGACAATAGAGATTTAGGCACAGTGAAAAGGGTGGTTTCAAATTTCATTTAAAATAATATTTCAAATAGTGAGATTCAACAATAAAATGGGACGGGGGAAGAAGATAATATGTTGAAAGATACCTTATACTTGTCAGTATAAAATATGAATCACTCTCTAAATGCATATGTCTAGGATGTGATACTATAGGATCCTAATATCACTCAGCATCCTCATCTAAAGGATAAGAGAAATAACTCTATAAAAAGGCTAGTGATGGGAGAGGTTGGTCTTATTTCATACTATTATCAGTAGAGACTAGAGAGGGAGATCCACAAGAAATTTTGGGGAAGAAATACTAGAAAATATAAAAGAGATGATGGAATTACTATTAGGAATAAATTGAGATGTCAAGAAGATATAAAGGCCATATTAGTTTATTATATAGAGGTAAAAACAATGATTATTCCAAAAAAATGGTTAGGTCAGAAGTGGGCTTATCATATATGAAATCAACTGAATATCTAGTTACTTTAGAATAATTGAGATATCTTGTACATTCTCAATAAGTGGTAGTAGTGTTATAATATGGTAGCATCAAAGGAGGCATCAATAGAGTGTTGATGATGGAGAGCTCACATTTGTATAGAGGTCATATCTCTAATTTTTATCAAGCACATCACAAATTTATAAGGGAAATTCTACATAAGAAATAAAAACACTTTTAGGGGCCTTTAGAGTGGGGCAAGCCCATGAGAGTTTTAACATATGATCATTATGTCCATTAAAAGTAGAGGGATGGGAAACCCTTAAAAAATATTGATCTTTATGGAATGCTTGATTTTCATAAGCCATACATGGTTTTGATTTAGGAGACAAAATGGATGAGAAAAATATTATTGGGCATTTATCCAAACTTTTATATGATTATGATTTTTTGGCCATGGATTCAGCTAAGAGATTTGGGGGATTATTCTCAGGTTGGAGTAAAACTAATATGAGTCTAGTCAAATCTAGCTTTTTTGTTTCTAGAATTGATTTGGAACTTCACTCCTTGGATTTAGGGAAAACTTTCATAATGGAAAATATTTATGGGCCTTATGAGGAGAGGGTAGATTATTGGGAGGCCTTGTTTGCTCAAAATGTTTTTGGAGCTATTAATACCATTATTGGGGGATATTTAAATTTAACCTATAAAATAGATAAAATGTGGGGGGTGTTGTTGGAAAATATGGAAGTTTAAAACCCCATTAAATACTAAAATAATTATGTGGTTGGAAATAAAAAAATTAGCTCACTTGGGAGGTATTGAAAAAAATAATTTGGCATGGACTGATTCACTATAATTTATGCTTTCAATATTTAGAAGAAATGAAACATATTGTCATCACATTATTATATAGTCAAGGTATAAGGTATGGGCATATTTAGATGGATTGAAAGGGGTGAGAATCATATGTTAGAGAGATACTATGGGAGATTTCTTTGAGAGGTGGTATAATAATCCAGAGCTAAAAAATTTTAAGGCATTACCTTTGGTTGTGTCATCGGGTATTTGGATTGCTAAGAATGTTAGCATCTTCCAAGGTAAAAATATCCCTGATTTTTATTGCCTTTCAAAAATAAAAATTGATTTTCGGTGCATCAAATGTATCCCTAAGATAAATAGTCCATGACTAATGTTACATCCTCTCATTGATAAATCTTGAGCATGGGGTTACTTTGATGTCACTTGTCAAATCACCCTTGTTGTATGTGGCACTAATGGAATTATATTTATAAATCTTAATTACTACATTCCTTTTAGGATGGGTCTAGGAAGGGGAAAAAATAATTTTGTATAGCTTATGGATTTGTAGCTTCCTATTATTTTGGTGATGAACAAAAGGGTAAAAAATGGTAGGTCATTGGGGACTCTATGATTGTCATCAATTGGATAAAGGGTTAATGAGATAGAAAATTTAGTCTTTCAACCAATTTTCATCTAGAAAAATAAAATTTTGTGCTCTTTAACAAATATATATTTTATGCATGTTTATGAGTTAAATATGGTGGCAATTTTGTTATCCAATGAAGGGATGCTTTTGGGGGTAGACCCATGGATCATTAATGAATATAAATAAAGGGAATGTGTGATAGTGAAAAAAAATTATATGATAGAGGATTAATGTGGTTTAGTATATTGGGATTTTTTTTTCACACAACCCTATAGCTCCTAGAGGAATTGAATAATGTTTTCTTTACATTGTATTTTTTATTATTGTGATTGCATTATTTTTGAACTAGTGGGAACTTGGGTAGTTAATCAAGTTTTTTGTGTATTCATAGTGAATGTTATGGTGGTATTTCTATTGATATTTATTTTTTGGGGTTTTTGGGATGGTGAATGCATCATTATTCAAAACTTTATGTGTTTTATATGTTTTGGTCAAGTGGATATCTAGGGATATGTGCCCCAATATATCATGTCAATTTTATATAGTTTTCTAGGAAAATAGTGGTTTATGCTTGGTCTCTGGTTCTATTGAATTTTTATTTTTTCTTTATTGGTATTGTTTACTTGTTACTATTTTTTCCCTTTGGAATGCTCTTGTTATCATTTACAAATTGTAATTTATTATTTTCTTAATATGAAGTTATTAATTTTTTTAAGGGAAAAGAATACAAGTGTGAGTATGCCTAATATTTTAATGTAGTATATACATCATTAGGATTCAATTACTTATTAGGACCAATACAATACATAATTATTTTATCCATTTGGTTGGTCAAAATATTCCATCCTAATTGGTTTGCAATATTACAATGAAATCATTAGTGATGTTACTCATACACATGTGTTGCACTTTAGCATCATATCATTAACATATCATATCATATACATTATCATTTAAAATATTAAAATCTTAAATTCTAACCAACACATAAACAATGTGATAATTTTAATAAAAATTAGATATTACAAGTTCATCACATAAACAAAGATCATATATATAATAATACAAGTGTTTATCATAAAAATAAAGTTTTTCAAATATAAATTAAATGAATCACCCAATATTGGAGCCATGATCCCTCTATCCATATACATCACTACCCTCATCTACATCTCTAATCCTAGGAGCCCTCAATGAGGATGCCATACTATCATAATGTCTTGATCAAAACCAATATCGACTACATCTCTCATGATCCTCATAATAGTCAGTATAGATTGAATGGTTACATGTTCACACTAAATCCATATGTTATACTATGTAAAGACACTTTGACATTGATCTAGACCAAAAAATAGTTGGGGCATATTATACCTCATTAGTTTGCCCTTCATATAATTATGCTCACTTGTACCAACTAGATATGTAATAATATAAATTGTAGCATGATCAAAAAGTGGTGCATAAATTCCCATTATGGCATTGACTCACTTCAAGATCCTTCCTAGTGATACATCATCAGGATTATTACTCTTCATCCCTCAAATGGAAGCCTCAATATTAATATTCTAGTACTAATTCATTTCAAAAATACATGTCAATTAAAAAAATTAACATATAAACAAAACATGATAAAATTCTAAACATCAAAAATTCATCTATATACATACCTTTATCCATGATAGGGCCATTATCTTTTCCATATTCCTCTCCCTTCCTACCATCTTTGTCCATATCCACATCATCTTACACCTTATGACTAACTATAGATTCCTCTAATATAATAGGAAAAAGAATGCCTATAGAGACTATCCCCATAATTATATGCACTTAATCGTGCTTCTTACAACATTTACATCTACAATAAAAATTGGTGGCCACCTCTCCTTTAAGTATTTATGCTAACTCTATTACACTTATCCAACCTCTATTTAGGGAACCAACAAACTCTATGTGTGTGTGTCCAAGACCGTGGTGTTATTGATATAGTTTGCCTCACACTAAACTACCTAATCATGCACTCATATTTAAAGTGATCATATACCCCAATGAATTGATTATGGAATCAAAGTTTATTTTGATATTTATTAGCTATATAACATCCTCTAAGAACCCCATAAAACCATTTTATGTTCCCAAAAAAATTAATTAGGGTTTAATTGATCATTTAATACTTGATAATCCCTAGTACTCTACCTAATAAAATTTAGGCTACCAATCCATCTCTACATGTACATCTATGGGTGTACTGACTCCATAGGTGGCATACCTATGGGTGATCCACTTATATGTGCTCATACTCCCATACATGTAAAAAATTTAATAACTGTATGCCTCCCTTGTAATCTTATCTTGTGAAATGATACAAATATCTCTAAAAATGGGTTAGCATTATGTGGCCCCAATAATACATGGTCCCATGATTATCAATGTCCTTAATAATAATATGCATCTAATATGAAATGGAAATGCCACATCCATAAATTATTATAAAATAAAAAATTAACATGTAAATATTTCCAAAAACATAGAACATCTACCATCATAATCTTTAATTAAAAAATAGTATAATCTTATAGGGTATAATGAGCCTCTCAAACCCATCCAGATATATCCATCATAATCTTTAATTAAAAAATAGTATAATCTTATAGGGTATAATGATCCTCTCAAACCCATCCAGACATATGTCTGTGGTTGTTCCCTTTTAATACTTATCCTTCTACACCTTAAACAATAACACATGTACATACCATTAGTAATCTTAAAATCCTCAACACATTCTCTAAGGTCATAGTCACCTCCCAAGTTAAGAGTCAAAAAATTCAAGTATCCATGTCCCACCTCTCAATGAGTGTGATCATCAAGTACATACCATATGGCATTGTACCAAGTTGGCCAACATATATTAACACAACTTAGTTCACTATCTTCCTCTATACATCATTTAGATCTAATCCTAGTACAGTCTTCATATGTCAACCATGTTGTGACTATTTGGCATGCATGTCACCCTACAATTACATAAAATATAAGATTATTTCTATGGAAAAACATCAAAAAAATTAACTAGAATGATTAAAAAAATATAATATGTAACATTAACATCCTTCTCAAACACTAAAAACACATAATAGACACTTGTGGTAGAAACTTCCAATAGACATAGATAGACCTAGCAAAGTTGGACATTTTTTTCAAAGGTTAGATGCCTCCTATAGACTCTCAAATACATTTGAAAATGTATAAAACATGATGAATTTACAAAAAAAAATCAAAATGATAAAAATTAGTCAAAAGTGGTATTTTCAAAACATACCAATGTTAGATGATCCTCTGCTTGTAGCATACCCTCCAATCACTTGAATTGGGTCAAAGTCACCTCTCATTGTAGTAGAATTTTCAAAATCATATCTCAAAATCAACAGAAAAATAAGTTTCAAATGAATTTTAAAATTGAAAATTCAACCTATATATAATCAAAGATATCTGTGATATAATGTACAAATTTCAACTTTACTATAAATCCACTATGATATGGTATGTTTGATATCTTGAGAATTACGTGTCATTTTCTCCTCCCACAAATTACATTAAAACACACATGAGACAATATTATGCACGGTATCACTTTGATAGTATTTCATTGTCATATTACATGAAAAACGTGATACATGCCTATATCTAATGTATCTTAATCACATTATTTCTTGCCTTCATCATATTGAGTGGAGAAAATAAATTAATTAATAAAATATAAATGAACAAACATTTCCTACGTAAATCTTATAATAACTCAAAAATTACCAATTATGGGATGTATTCTCTTAAAATATTTGCTTACCCACTTGTGTAAAATAATACACTCACATATAAAAGGATTATCTCCTCATATTCTTTTCGGACAACCATACCCCCAATTTTTTAAAATTGGGACCCTGGAGAAACCTTGAAGTTTGAACATGAAAATTTAGAATGATAGGATCATTTATAGAATTTAAAGATCATCCACTCTATTAAAGGCAAGTTTACTTGGTTTTGTTTTGGCTTTCATTTAGACTAGCATCACTAATAAATGGTCTTTATTGCTTTAGTTGTAGGTTCCATGGCATTTGTCCCTGAGAATTTCATGTTCAAAACCCCTAGCCAAAGCCCTCAGTTTAAGTTTGAAACTTGGAAAGAACCAAATTGGTTGGAATATTTTGAAGTTTATTTTGGACTTAAGCATAAAATTCATGTCCTAAGTTTAATCATGTTTATTAACATAACTAAAACTTAGTCTAAAGTCCTTGGTCCCATCTATTACTTTTCCCTTTAAAAGAGTTCCTTGTATACCTAACTATTATTTTACAATATCATTTTAATGTTTCCTAACATAGCCTAATATTTTAACCCCAAGGCCTTGAATTATTTGTTAAATACTAATGGGACCTTAGTCTTAATGTCTTAGCCTAAGTTATTATTTCTTGAGTCTACTTTTATGTTAAATCAACCCCTTGTTTAAAATCCCTTAGCTTAAGGTTTTAATTTTAATGCCCTGACATATTTATTAATATGAGTAGGACCTTAATTTTAATTCCTTAAGCCTAAGTATTTTATACCGCTACAATCCTGACTTAACTGCCTTGTAGCTTGTAGGATCCAACAACCTTCACTTTATCATAGCCTTTGATCTAATGGACCTAAAAAAGCCTAAAAATTGGCTTAAATAGAATGCATCTTAGATTATCTAATGGTTTGCACTTCTCATGGCCCTTTTATCAGATGGCACAAGGAAAAATGACAAAATCTTACATATTGCCTATTAGACCAATCACATTTAATCCCTTGGATCATGAAAAATGCTTTTTGCTCACTCATGAAGACTTGATCAGATGGTGTGAGGCATAGTTGAAAAGTTAAAATATTATATAAGGCCCAAACAATCAACATTCATCACCCTTGCATTTGATAATCAAAGGCAAATAGGTCTCACCCAATAGAGATAGCCAATCATAAGCAAGCTTCTAGATCATGATCGATGGTTGATGTTTCATCATGGATTTTGATCCAATGAATTGAATTAAGTTTAAGGACCTAGGAGGCCCTATGGATGTGCCAAGTGGCATTCTCAAAATAAGTCATAAAATTTTGATGAGATTAAAATTGATGTTCATTTGACATTCATAAGGATGTATTTGACATCTGTGTGATCATCAACTTTAAGCTCATCAAACTAAAAACTTCATTAGCATAAAATTGATGTTCATGTAACCATCATTTGACATCTATGAGGATGTATTTGACATTTGTGAGACCATCAAATTTGATCTGATGAATTACTGCTTAGGGTCAAAATGCACTCCCAAATCTTGTTGGAAGGCTTGGAAATGAAGTTATAGGCTAAGATCAATGACATGTGCCTTATCATTGGGTTTTGATTCACTAATGTTAAGGCACCTAAAGACTTTTCAAAGAGGCCCTAAGATCCCATGAACTCGATGCATGGAAAAAATACATTCCAAGTAGAGCTAATAGGATGATCTGACACTTTGCACTTTATCACTAGATTTTGATCCAATGGCATAAAGGCACTAATGACTTTTCAAAGGCTCATGATCTGATCACATAAGCCATGCTCATCTAGTAAAGGACTGACATAGGATTCAAAGCATAGGGAGGGGCATGTAAAAATGACTAGTGTCATAACTATAATGTTGGGAATAAAAGGAGCCTATCATAGGCAAGGGCCCAGGTTATAATCAATAACTCATGCTAATCTTGGATTATGATCCAATGGAGAAAAATGAAAGAGGTATTTTTAAATGCCAATGGCTAGTTCTCAAAATTAATTTATGAAAAATGATGTGAAAGACCCAAGCCGATGCCACATAGGTGTCACACAAGTAGAAATTGACAAAATAAAAGATCTTGTGGGCTTGAAAATGCAAAGGTATAAAGTTAACAGTCCAAATCAAATCAAAGGCATGTATAATCCCAAGCTTGGATATATTCTACCATTAAAGCTACAAACCCTAAACCTTGCATAAAAGCAACTCAATTATATTCATTTGGTCACCATTCAATCAAAAGAGAGATAAATTGTGTTTTTAAGTGCAAAAGAGATTTCATAGAGACCATTTGCTACCAGTATAAAAAATTCATAGGAATAGAGACGATGGCAGCTCATAGGCACCAATTGAAGGAGGATATTGAGCTATATTTATTAAAGTTTAATGAATACTGGGTATTCAAAGATACTAAATTAAATACTACAGCCTTGAATCCTCCAAATATGAAGAACTAGTCCAAGCTCTTTTTCATGATCAAAAATTGAAGCCAATCACAAAATAAGAACAAAGGATTACTATAATAAGCCATAAATATTATGACTTAGTCTTATCTAGATGGCAGGCCTCCAACATGTTGTGGCAAAACCTGAGGTATTGTATTGTATTGATATCCTTGCCCTTATTTTCATTGATTGTAGAATTGATAATGAATGGATCATTAGGGAAGGAAACTCAAAAAAGATATCATATGTCTCTCCTATAACATTTGAGGGGTATTATAATCTTCTTTCTCCCCGTCTAGATTTATCAAAAATCAAGGAGTGGACTTCCAAGCATGAATTGGACTCTGTCCTAAGACCTTGGTTAAATCAAGGACCCCATGTCTTTAGAGACTTTGAGGCAAGATCCCTATCATCCAATTCAAGGAAGGCATTAGGGTTATAATGACCCTATTAAACTAAGCCTTTGGATCCCCCTCAACCACCTATGTAAATAAAATTTGGGTCTCCTTTATCCATTTCATGGTGGAACAAAATCTTACCCCTCCAATTAAAGATTTAATCAGTATCTTCCTCACCAAGCAATTCACTACCATAAAAAGGAAGCCCTCCAAAATATTTTATATGATGTCATACCTACTAGATGCCCTTCTTATCTCTATTACTTTACCAAGAATCAGGAATTGGTCCCTAGATAGAAAAACCACTATTTCACACCATTACTCCAAATTGCATATTTTCAAATACAAGAACCACATGTAGTTCATTTGTGATTGTGTTTATCCAACCATAGTTGAGGCCATCACAAGTGTTTCTATGCCTAGGATCCACCCCCTGATTAATAAGTACATGGATATGATAGGTGACATATGGTACTACCCTGACTACATAATCATCAAGATTGAGGGCATCATGTCCTAGCCTTGCAAAGTTTCCATAATATGTTTCTAGCAAACTAGCTAAGTAAGAAATTGCTTCACAATTATTGAATAGCATTGATGGCACTTGTAAATAAAATAAGAAAGGTCTTCTCCACCCCTTCCCCTTGATCATTGGGAAGACCATACTGTAGGATTAGAAATAAGTTAAGACCTCCAGACACATGGATTCACTCAATTTTCAACTTTATGAACTTAAGATATGGGATCCTAAGGGTATAGTGGCTAGCAACTTGAAGGACAAGAAGCTCCCAAAGCTTGAGTATTTCCATCAACTTGGTGTTTATGACACCATCTAAATCAAGGCTAATAATTATAAATAAGTGTTAGCTAGGATCTAAGGCCACAACATCAATCTTGAACATAAGTTAATCAAGGATGAAAAGCTATCTAGGGAAAGATGACAAATGCATATTTTGAAATATCACTTGTTGTTAGGACCATCTAGGATAGCCCAAGAACAACTCTAGGTAGAACAACCACAACCCCAAAGACAAGAGCAGCCTAAGCAAAGACCAAATTCACAAGGCTATGGAAAAGAGAAGGTTGGAGAAAGGAAACTAGAAGAAAGGCCTGGAGAGGGGCCCCCACCTTTAACGCTGCCACAAGGGCCACCTTCTCTAGTGAAATATTTAGACATGATCTCCTTGGAACTAGAAGAGACACTTGAGGGTTCCCTCAAAGAGATTATAGAGGCCTATGACTTAGATAGGGAGGTGGATCCCCAAGAAGATGAAGGAAAAGAGCTTGTCCCATTGGCATCCATAGATAAGAGGAAAGTAGAGTTAGCATTGGTTCCTTTGGGACCAAGGAAAAGGCCAAGGTTGATCATCCATCACCCCAAAAGTTAGGTATATTTATTCAATGATGAATTCCCTATTCATGGACTAGTCATTCTTGACTAGTTTATTTATGGGAAATTACAAAAGATTCCCTCTCTTTCCCATTCATAGGCTATGACAAGAGTTGTTGATATTGACATTCAAGATGACATGAAGCCATAGATAAGGGCTATGGTGAAAGAGTAAGAATACATGATAATTTTGGCTACTCAAGGAACATAAAGAAATAAGATGGATACTCTAAGATCATCTAGTAGCTCAAGTGTGAAGGTCCCAGAACCTCCATAGTTCAAGAAGCTAGTCACTACCATCAAATTCAACCCTAAAATAGCTAGATTAGAAAGGATTAAAACAAAGATATCTATGGTTGTAATGGAATAATTAACCTTCCAAAAGGTGTAACCTTTTGTGGGATTAACCCTAGTGGGAGGCTAGTAGCTTAGTGAAGTTATAATTCATGAAGAGGATGCGGAAATATTGATTGAGGCCCAATCAACATAGGTCAAAGCTAGAGTCTAGGGGATGAAGTAGAGGATCTTAAATTTGGAAAAAGAAAAGGAAAACTTAAAAACACAATAAATTATATTAGTGTTTGAGGCAATGACAAAAATTCTTGATGAGTCATTTTATAACATGTTTAAAGCACTAAAAATAATGAAGCTGAGGCAAAGTGTATTAGAGGGGTAGTGTGCATTGGCTAAGAGCTTAACCACGTAATGGCAAACCTTAGAAGAAAAAATTACCCAACATCTCAATATTTAAGTAAGGAAATAGATCCCAAGGTTTAAAACCATCAGTTTGGGACACTTGAGCATAATTATAGGAATTATGATTGAAAAGGTTCAAAGTTTGAGTGCTTGGCACAATGATGTGGAAAAACTCTTGGAAGATGATAAGGAACTCATTTCTAGAATTGAACAACTTATTAGGACTATGATTATAGATCTGTCACAACCTAATGTCCTTGGAATCATAAGTGATGAAAAATTTAAACATAGGGCTACTTTGGTAACCCAATAAATCAAAGAAAAATCCAAGGCAAATCTAGGGTTGATAATAGCAAAATCTTGGACATGATATTCAATGTAGGGGAAAGGATAAATGATGCCAAGAGCATTAAAGAAGCCATGATAGGAATGATAGGGAGCTTGATGACTTGGTAGATCAAAATGAGGAATGTATCATGAAGCCTATTATTGATCTAGAGCTAGTTATTAAGGAAAACGGCTTTAAATCCATGAGCATGCTCCAAAAACAACAATTAGAGGCCCCACCATCAAATTAAGTAATATTCTATTTTGTAACATTTTAAAATAGAATAATCCATTGTAAATGCATATGCTAGTTTGTTAGCATATTTACCTCTAGGTCAGTATCAATTTGACAAGCATGTGTATTTTATAAATTATAAGGATAGTTGTCCTTATCTTTATACACTTGTATTTTGTAACTGACTACTATACTACTTGATCTTTCTAGTAGGTCATGTATTACCATTTTCAAAAAGGAGATATCTTTGATCAACTTTGTATACTTGAAGCAATTAATATAATCAAGGAATTATGCAAGGATTGTCCATATTTGATGTGTCAATTGCTAATATAGCTTTTTTCTCTTAATCGCTAGTAGAGGTCTTGAATTTAAATGATGTTTTTAAATTCTGAGTTCCATTTTTTAATCACAGGTTTTCTAATTTATGTTTATGCTAGATTAGTTAGAATATCTTAGGTTTTTCTTCATTTCATTTTGCTCTGTATTTAGATGTGCAATTGTTATTTGATTATAGTATTAAATCCTTAAAGTAGACTTGGTTCTTACTTCTGACTCTTTACATTTTCCTTCAAAATTTCCCTGATATATAGTAGGATTTGAGATTAGGCTATGTTGCATTATATATTGGTTAAATGCATATTCAATTGTAATTGATGCTTTTTCATAATGTTTGACTAAAATTGGCAATCGCTCATTTCTTTTCTGCTCTACCCTTCTCTTTGCTCCTTTTCACACCAAGATCACTTAAGTTTTAGCTATTAGGTTGTAGAGCTAAAAGCTTCACTAATGCAGACATTGGAGGAGGGTGCTGAGTGTCACAGTCACCGGCATCAGTCAGGCCAACTGACGTTAGTTAGGTGGAGACAAGAAGCTACTGATGATGGTCAGATATCGACTGACGTCGGTCACCCCCAGGCAGACAAGGACCGATGTCAGTCGCCTGTGTGGTTCTGAACTATGAGTGTGGCATCTCTTCATTTGTAATTCCTTTTTGGAAAAGTATTAATATAATTGGGTATTGTCTCTCATATTCTGTGTTATTTCTTAATTCTAGTTACTTGTGCATTTTGGTTAATTTTTGCATATTAAGTTGCTTGTACATGGTAATCAATGGTGCTTCCAGGTCCTAATAGTTGGTATCAGAGCATGTTTGTTGTTCTAGGTTCTTGACAGTTGGTATCAGAGCTAAGATTGCAGGGAGCAAGTTTGTGTTTGATTACAGGTCACTCTCAGGGGTTTTTGATTGAGTGGGAGTATAGCAATGGCAGAAGAAAGTAAGCTAAGAATGGAGGAATTGAAAATCATGAATGGTTAATTACGATGTTATGGAAAGAAAGAGTAGATAAAGAGAAATTGTTGGTTGGTAGAAGATCAGCATGAAAGAACTGAAGAAGCAGATGTTGCAGGTGTTGTTGCACAGGGTGCTCTAGGATGTTCCTTGGATAAAGTAAAATCTTGGTTTATAGATTTTGTTGCCTCTTTCCATGCAGCCCCCTATAGAGGGGCTGGTGTGCCTTGTCAAAGTATTGGCAAAGGGGAAGTGTTGCCGAAATTGTAGGCAGCCAACACATGGGTGTTGAAGGAGGTCATGTAGGTCCCGGTCTTGAAGATGTGGCTAATTTCTTTAGAAAAGTTGGGTGATGAGAGATGCACAAGAACTCTCACAAAGGATGCACTTGATTTAGCTGGTGGTAACAAAGTAGGTATCCTTTATCTATCTACTTATATTACTGATTCTTCTGCTATTGTGAAGACGTGGCTTTGTAGGCTTGGTCACATGAGCAAGAAGGAGATGCATGTTCTTAAGTGGAAGACAGATGTGTTTGACAGACTTACGAACTAGAAAGCCTTGGTGTTCTTAGAGGAGATGACGAATAGAGATCAGTGGATGGGACTGGATATCTCTGAGTAGGGTAGTTAAGACAGGGTTTTGATTCAAAGTAAGCTCATAGGTAAAAATTCATCACTCACAGGCAAACACAGTTACCGACATTGATCAAAGGGAACCAACATCGAACAAATAGGTGCCGATGTCGGTCATGTGCAGACCAAATCTAGTGGTGTCAAGTAGGGTCTCTATCACTGTCAGTTAGAGAACTGATGTCAATGACCAGGTAAGACTGACGTTGGTTAGGAAAGTAGTGTCGATAGAAAGGACAGTCGCATGGAACTGACATCGGTTGAATGTAGATTGTGTGGTGACCTAGGTCGATCACTGTAATGGATTTTGCTCAAATAGCAAGCTCTCAAGGAGTCTCAAACGCCCATATGGAGGACTAAAAGGGTAAGTAAGCCTCAAATTTGTTGTTCCTCTTCTTTATACTTGTTGCTCACTACAGAGCAGGAAGGATCTAAGAAATAGTGGGAGCATGTCATGAATAGGATGCAAAACCAAATGGGAGATTTGGTAGGGTTGCTAGCTGGAAGAAAGCACTTAAAAATGAATGGATACCTTAGTTAAAGAATAGAGACAATGGACACATGAGATAAAAGGCTAGGTCATATGGTCTTGAGGAAGCTGCAGGATAGTGGTACATGGTTTGACAGGTGGATGACAAAGCAGGGCTTTAGTCAGTGTCATTGTAACCATTGTATTTATCTTACCAGGTGGATAATGGTCATGACATTATCCTATTACTGTATGTGGATGGTATGCTAGCTAGCAGATTCAGACATATAGGGTTTTGTTGAGCTAAGGGTAAGGTTATTTCAATGGCATGTCATGAGGAATTTGGAGCACCAAAATTCTTTGGCATGAGAGACATGGAAGATCATAGGTTGATTTTGTCTCTAGTGGGAGCTGATGTGAATCATGTGTTAGTGAGGTTCAATACATAGGATGCAAAATTAGAGCACACTAAGGGCTAGACAATTTAGTGTCCAAAATCACATGAGGTCTGGTATAGACCTGAGTTTTCCCTAGCAGTGGGAGCTATTAGAGAGTTAGGAGCCAATTTGGGGAAGTGGGTTCTTAGGTATTTGAGAGGGACCAGCAGCAGGTATACATGCTATGTAGGGTTAGGACTTCACTACATGGGTTTGTAGGTTTGGATGTGGTAGGTTACTTGGATGATAAGAGGTGCACCATAGGTTGTGTGGTGGGTGGTCTTTAGGATTGATCTTGAAGAGGGATATAAGCTAGGAAATAGATTAGATGGGGTACAGGTATAGGTATAGTGCAACTGTTTATCTCCAAGTGGGAGATTGTTAGGTTGTGGAGCTAAAAGCTTCACTGATGCAAACATTGGAGGGTGCTGAGTGTCACAATCACCATCATTGGTTAGGTGGAGACAAGAAGCTATCGATGATGGTCAGATATCGACAGACATCAGTCACCACCAGGTAGACAAGGACTGACGTCAGTCACCTGTGTAATTCTAAACTATGAGTTCCATGGATAGTTTATTAATGAACTGATTATTTGCATGTAGAAGGCCAATTATAGACTTGAAGTTGTAGATCTAATTATTGTAATTAGATGTCTAATTATTGTTTGCATGAGATCTATATAATAGACTCATGGGTTGTATTGTAATTTGTGCTAGAGAGTAAGAGAGAAAATATTAGCTCCTTCAGAGTGAAGAGAGCAAGGTGTGTTCCTCCTAGTGCCATAGTGCCAAGTATGGGTGTTGGTTTGGAGAATTAGAAGGATTCTTCATGTATGTAGGATCTTGGTCGGTAGATGTGCAAGGCCACATTTGGAGATCTACATGGTAAGTAAGATCATTGATCTACAAGTGTATGTGTGTGCAAGGTCTAGGTTTGTAGGTGTGCAGAACCAGGTTGATCTATAGGTGGCAGCAAGATCAAGGTGACAGAAACACAATAGGGAGTAAGATCAGGTGGGATCTACTTGGATTACAGTGTATACTCGATTGGAGAGCAAAGAGGAAGGCAAGGTAGTTCCTTCCAAAGTAAGATCATTTGAGTTGCATTTTGTTGCAAGTTCATGGGAGATCTACTTGGAGTGTGTTGTGTACTTCGTTTGAGTATGTGGGTATACTCGGTGTACTGGCAATATTGTTACTGACTGGTTGACTAGCAGTGTTGTTACTGGCTGGTGGAGGTGAACACCAACTCTGTGTTTGAGTTATGTGTTGGGACCATAAGAGAGAGAGTGAGCTCTTGAAGGTGAATTACTAAACACTTAGTGTGGGAAGCCTATAAGGTGGGAAGAGTGTGGCATCTCTTCATTTGTAATTCTTTTTTGGAAGAGTATTAATACAATTGGGTATTGTCTCTCATATTCTGTGTTATTTCTGAATTCTAGTTACTTGTGCATTCTAGTTAATTTTCGCATTTTAAGTTGCTTGTACATGGTAATCAATGGTGCTTTTGGGTCCTAACAGTTGGTATCAAAGCATGTTTATTGTTCTAGATTCCTGACATTAGCTTCATTATAAATATCCACTTAGATTAATCTAGAATATAATTCACTAAGTATTAACATAGATTCTCAACAATTCATGAAGAATGGACCAAGGTGGCTCCCAACCACCAAACTATATAAATATTGTGGAACATTTTATCTTGCTCTACTGCTATTTCACCATAGGCAAATAGATTTTTAAAACTTGGAACTCATGTCGTTAATTTTATAAATTCTAAAATGAGAAGTGTTCTTTAAACACTAAGAGTACCTATGGTTCATTTATAAGTATCAACAGGAGAAGTTCCAACTATCACTAGAAGGAGGGCTTGAATTCTTTGAATCTTTGATAACCTTAGCCTATTTTATCTAAAGATATATATATATATATATATATATATATATATATATATATATATATATATATATATATATATATATATATATATATATGTATATGTATATATATATATATGTATATATATATGTATATATATATATGTATATATATATATATGTATATATATATATGTATATATATATATATGTATATATATATATATGTATATATATATATATGTATGTATATATATATATATATATATGTATATATATATATATATATGTATATATATATATGTATATATGTATATATATATATATATGTATATATATATGTATATATATATGTGTGTGTGTGTGTGTATATGTATATATATATATATACATACATATGTGTGTGTGTGTGTGTGAATTATTTGCTTGGAAATATAAATATCATTGATCTTTGTTGTTTAAGAGTGGATCCTTGTGCTTCCTTTGAAGTTCTTTGGCAGCATTGATGTTTGTGTTTGGTAAATTTAGCTTTTAATTTGAAAATCCATAGCATCTAAGGTTAGGACAGCTCATTTTGATCAAAGGTGAGCATATCTTTCATATATCTAAGTTCTTTTAGGCTTAGACTTGTAAATATAGATCATATTTACATAGTTGAATGTATCTTTGAGATAATTCAATCAAATATCAATGTCCTTTATAGTTTTTTCATACCAACTTTATAAAATAATCTCAATGTGTAGGTCTAACTCTTGTTATTTATAAAATTTAACTTGATACATCATATTTCAGGCATGATCTTCAAATTTCAAGCTAGAATTTCCTAGGATTAGAATAGAATCACACTCAAAGACCAGGGAACCTTTGCTCAAGCTTGAGGTCCATAGAAAATCTAGACATGACAAAGGTAGATGTAGGAGATCTAAATATTTTCCAACTTCACCTCTTCAAGGTACCTATGTCTTCAATTTTTATCCAAATATGGCTTGGTTGGGAGAGTCTTCCTTCAATGTACCAGTTGTGGTACATGACCTCCCATGCAACCCTAAAAAATAATTACCTACATTTAGTCCAATGGGTATAGTAACTGTTGAAGAACACATAAAATCTTTTAAAGAAACCATAAGATTTCTAAATGTTGTGCATGAGGATGTATCTTTTAGGTTATTCCCCTTAACCTTTAAATATGTTGCTTATGAATGGTTTTTTAACTTACCTAATAATTACATCACAAGCTAGGATGATTTCAATAATGTGATCATAGATCAATTTGGTAAGATTATTAGTCCTTATGTTATCTACTATCAGTTCACCACTATTAGAAGAGATGCAAGTGAACATATTAGGTCCTTTAATTCTATATTTTAAAAAATGTTTTTTAGGACCATAGACCCTTATAAGCCTGATGATGTCTTAGCTTTAGAGATTTACAAATATGAATTAGATCCCATGACCTCTGTATTTTTGAAGAGATCCATGCCCGCCATAACTTCATTAGCTAGAGCCTATGTAAAATTAGTAATCATTAATGATTAGATATATCCCCAAGGGAAAATGGCATATTTTTTTCTAAACATCAACCCATAAATGATTATGATGAACTTATTCCCAAAAAATAATCAAAATATCCCAGCATTAAACTAGTTCCCAAACCTAACTCAATTTATATTGAGTCATGTTGCTCCCAATCAAAATTTAGGATTCTTAAATCATCCTACTAATAGCTTCAATCTGAATGATCAAAGGGAAGTAGTACCATCTTCTAATAACAACCAAGTACACAATTCTACAACTCCTAAAAATGAGAATGAATCTATTTTTAAAATAGTATAAAAGTTAAGCATGATTTTTTTTTAATTGTAAAAACAAGTTGGAAATATTGTTGAAAGTTCACGTAGGAACTTCTCATTTTAAAGGTATAATAGGCCAAATAATATTTTTCAAAATAATAGTTTTCATAATAATAGGAATAATGAGCCATCTTCTAAAAAAAGACTATGGACATTAACCTCACTAATATTGCATTACCTGATTATTATAGGTTGCATTACTCAGCCAAGCATGGGGAAATTGATTGTATATAATTTTTCAAAGCATTTGAGGCCTTCCAAGAAGAGTTGGATACATTTAAACTGGTCCCTAATAAGGATAGTGGTTTAGGTACCTCAGGATCTAAGTCATCTGAACAAGCCTTCATGGTGGACACCTTTGATTTTCCCTTTCAAGAAGAAAATGAACCTAATGAAATCCTTGAGGAGATCCAAGCCTTTTAACAGTTCTTGAAGAAAACTTATCCCTTAAGGAATAGAGAATAGAGGTATAATTTGACTCCCTTAACACCTATAAATAATTTTGGAACTCCTTTAGACACTTCTTCAAGCAACAATCCTAAGCCACCTAAAGGGAGTACTTCTAAACCTAGCCTTGAAATTCCTAGTTCTTTTAAGACTGATTATAAAATAGTAGAGGACATGAAAAAGATAAAGGATAATATCACTTTGCATGAACTCACATAGATTAAAGATCAAAGGGACCTTCTAAAATCATTGTCAAATAAATCCAACAACCCACCACATACTAATCATGCCAATGTGATTGTGCATAAGTCCAGAGCTAAGTCTCCTCCTTTCTTACTCACTATTAGGATGTTTGGTAAGAACTTACATAATTGCTTATTAAATTCAAGAGCATATACCAATATCATGCTTGTATTTATATTCAAATAACTTGGCTTTACTCCCATTAAGTCTGATAGGTTTGTTATCTAATTAGGCAAATCTAGAGTTAGGGTAATTGGTAAACTTTTAAATGTTCATATGTAACTAGTTTTTTAGCCTAGGGTGCAGTAATTAATTGATATTCAAGTTGTTGATATACCTTATGTTTATATAATTTTATTGTGTAAGGAATAGACCAAGGCTTTGAATGGTTACATTTCCATAGATTGTTCACATATGTGGCTACCGTGGAAGGGAGTTCCTAATCAAATCAGGTTGAGAGAGAACCAAGGATGAAACATATGATAACTTAGTACAATGTTGTGAATGAGAGGTTCAACATAATAGAGTTAAAATTAGGGGTTTTCACCCTATAGACTAATAAATTATGTGATCCCAATAATGCTCAGGTTGAACCTAGATTGTGGAAATTACATTTGATGGCGCTAGATGTAATGTTGGATCAGGGGTTGGTATTGTTTTCCCTGAACCTACTAATAGAAAGTACCATGCTTCTTACAAACTCAAATTCCCTTGTACTAAAAATAGTTTTGAGTATGAAACCCTTATCTTAGGATTATAATTTACTATAAAGAACAAGGTCAAAAAACTACTAGTTTATAGGGATTCAGAACTAGTGGTCAACTAGGTAAGGAGAAAATACCAATGTAAGCTCTCATACCTAAAAAGGTATAAGTTTAGGGTTTGTGATCTAATTAAATCCTTTGATACCTTTGGCATCATTTCCATCCCAAGGAGAGAAAACCAAGCTACTAATGAGTTGGCATCTGCTATGGCCAACCTCATGCCCTACCAAGATTCCCCTAATTTTAGCATTGAATTGATCCCTTGTCCTTTAGTGCCTGATAATGTTAACCATTTCTAAATTTTCAATGATGATTAGTAGATATTGGATTTCATGACCAGTTTTAGAATATTTGATGCTCATATTATTGATGAAATTAATGAGAGTAGATCTAAGGAGGACAAATTTGATGGTAAAGTCATTTAGCTGAATGACAACAAGATCCCCAAGGGGATGATTGCTTTAGAGAGACTGATCAAGACAAATTGACTAAGGTTTTCAAGGTTTCCAAGGTAAGTGGGAAGGATTATAATGCTATTGATTTTGGCCTTCATGATCAACCTCAGTTGGTATATATTGGAAAGGCTTACATAAACATTAAAAACAAGAAATCCAAAGAGCTCCTTACCCAATACAGGGATGTCATTTCTTGGTCTTATGATGACTTAAAGATCTTAGATCCAAGGTTCATTAATCATACTATACCCCTTAAGGAGAGTTGTAAACCATTCAGGTAGAAATAGAGGCCTGTAAACCCTATTCTATAACCTATGATCTTTAAGGAGGTCAAAAGATTATTAGATGTTAGGATAGTCTTCCCCATTAAGCATTCCACCTTGGTGGCTAATTTAGTGCCAGACAGGTAGAAGAATGGTGAGATTAGAATTTGTATTGACTTCAAGAATTTAAATAAAACATATGAAAAGGAAAAGTATCCCCTTCTTTCCCTAGAGCAAGTGATTCAAGCTATTTTAGGTTCATCTATGATGTCTTCTCTTGATGGATTTTTAGGATACAACCAAGTGTTGGTTGATAGAGAGGATAGGATGAAGACAGTTTCACCAGAAAGTGGGGGACCTTTGCTTATAAGAGGATACCTTTCAAACTAATCAATGAAGTATCCACCTTCCAAAGAGTTATGGGCCATGCCTTCTAATGATTTATAGGTAAATTCATCATTATTTATATGGATGATCTAATAATTTTTTCTAAAAATAGGGAAGATCACTTCATGCATTTATAACAAGTTTTTTAAAGATGCAGAAGGTATGGCATTTCCTTGAACCCTAAGAAGAGTATCTTTTGTGTGACTGAAGGGAAATTATTAGGTCATGTTATAACCAAATATGGGATCTCTATATATCCTAAAAGAGTGGAGGCCATATCTAGAATAGAATCTCCAAATAGTAAAAAAGAGCTAAAGTCATTCTTTGGTAAGATAAATTTTGTAAGAAAGTTTATTTCTGGTTTTGCAAAAATTGTTAAGCCACTAAATGACAAGCTAAAGAAGGATTCCAAGGTTATATAGAATTAATATTCTAGAAAGGCATTAAATGATATCAAGAAGGCCATTATCCAAGCTTCAAACCTTATAAGTCCTAACTTCTCAAGGGACTTCTACCTCTATTCCTTTGCATCTAACTACACTATGGTTGCAGTGTTAGCTAAGAAAATTGAAGGGTGTGACCACCCAATTTTTGTTATGATCACTAATTTTAATAAAGTTGAGTCAAATTATTCATTGATTTCAAAATAGGCATATTCATTAGTTAAGTTAGTTAATAAATTCAAGCATTATATCCTTATAAATATGGTACATGTTATCTTACCTGACCCTACCACCAAACTTATGTTAAGTCAGAATGAATTAGGAGAACGTAGAGGTAAATGGATGTCAATTTTGTAGGAGTATGACTTGGAAATGAAAAAAAAATGGTAAGATGCCAAGGTCTAATCTAAATGATTGCTAATACTAACCCTAGGCCAAGTATTATTCAAGTGGATCAACAAAACTTTCAAGCTAGTGAGTGGTATGATTAAATCATACATTTGTTAATTAATGGTACTTGTCCTATAGGTCTATCTAGGGAGAAAAAGAAGGCCCTAATATTGAAATTTTCCCACTACTTAATCAAGAATGGTATCTTGTATAAAATAAATTTTGAAGGGATTTATTTAATATGTGTCTCACAGGAAGAAGCCACCCAAGTCATGAGTACCTTTCAAGAAAAGTTGGGAAGTAGACATCCATCTAAGAGGAACACAACCCATAAAATTCTTACATCTAGTTATTATTAGCCAACTATTTTTAAGGATGCTCATAAACACGTGAGGGAATGTCACTCATGTTATATCTTCAACACCAAGGAGTCAAAGGCAGCAATGCCTCTACAACCAGTCATGATTGACAAACCATTTTCTCAATGGGGCTCAGACTTTATTAGGGTAGTCAACCCCAACTCATCTAAAGGTCACAAGTATGTCCTTACTACCATAGACTATTTTACAAGGTGTAATAAATATGCATCCACTAAAAAATGTAGGATTGAAGAAGTGATCAACTTCTTCGAAGAAAACATCTATACTAGGTTTGGAACTCTAGTCTCTCTAGTGTGTGACAATGGATCTACATTCATTTCTATAGAGATGATGGAATGGGCTTATGATAATGTCATCACTCTCAAATTTTAATCTAACCATTATCCCCAAGGGAATAGAGTTTTATAATCTACAAATAAGAACTTATTGAAGGAAATCAAGAAGTCTAATGCAAACAAACCTAGGACTTGGTATAAGCTCCTTAAATTTGCTCTTTCGGATGATAGGATAAGAACCAAGAAATCCTTAAGAGCCTCACCATTTCTATTGGTGTATGTATAAGAACCTATAATTTCTATGACTATCAAGTTGTCCACATACATATTTATGTAGGAATACATGGAAGAGAGCCAAGAGCTTGCCAACTCTATATTGTTGGACATCATTCCAATAAAAGATGTAAAGGAGAAATCTTTTATCGATTTTATCAGGCATCAAAACATAGTCAAGAGATGGTTTTATAAAAGGTCCAAAATCAAGGTGTTCAGATAGGAAGCCCTAGTTCTCCTTTAGGACAAATCATCTAAGTTTAAGGGCATACATGGTAAATTCACACCCTTGTAGATTGGCCCATACCAGATTGTATAAATATTGGGGAACAACACCTTCAAGCTCAAAGATCTACAAGGAGTAGAGTTTATGCTACCCACCAATGGGAAATACCTCAAGCACTACTTCTTTTCTTCTCATTCAGAGGTCTTCATGGAGTAGACTATAAGATGGTTATATTTAGAGTAGGTAGGCTATCTAGTTTCCTTTCAATTCTTTCCTTCCCTTGTTTGTACATAAGCATGTATATATTTATTTGTTTTCCTTTGATATTTTTCTTTCTTGATTTTTGATGTGTGTTTCTTTAGTTTTTCTTTATTCCTTGGTTCTAATAAGTCCTCTTGGACAATATTGAACAAAGTTATGAAGTTTGCTTGAAAGTTCCCAAATTTTAGAAATGTAGGTGGGAACCCCATACATAAGATGACCATGGTTTTAGAATGTAAATCATAATGATATAACATGGAGAAATTGATAAATACCAAAACAAAGGCCAATCATTACATGAGAACCTAACCATCATCTTGACCTCAAGTTGGTTCTAAGAATACTTTCAATTGTAAGTCAAAAACTCAAATTATCATAGTATAACCATACTAACATTTAATCAACATCTTTATCTGAAGTAAAGTTATAGCCATAGGTGATTTTCCAAAAAATAAAACACTTGACCAAATACTTAGACCTAGCTACCCTAGTTCCCAACCTTTCTAAAATCATAAAGATCTAAGAAAATACAAAAAAATAAGGATACAATGCAAAATCAAAATCTTTTAGGCATAGGTGATTTTGGTAATCTCCACTAGGGCTATGGATGATTGGTTGGAAATGAAGCAAGGACTTAAGTGGATCTAAAGGCATCTCTATCAAAGATATGAGCACCTGGCTAGCAACAGAGTAATGTCCAAGCCTTCCCTAAGCTAAAAACATGGTGCCTAATGAATACCCATATGTGCTACAAGTCAAGTATTAGTGATTGAGGACTTGAAACTTGGAATTTTTTTCTTAAACTCCATGACAAACAATAAGTGGAATAAAAACATACACATAGTATGGTTATGTCCTGATGTTTGATCCTAAGGCTACAAATGCAAGGTTTGTTTTAACCATAATCTAGTTAAATGAAGTGGATGACCTAACTATTTGTCTAAATCAGAGTCTTGAGGTTCTAACATATTTCTATGTTTTTCCACTAAGTTTCCATTTTTTTGGAACAACATACCCCCATTTTTTAAAAATTGGGACCCTGGAGAAACCTTGAAGTTTGAACATGAAAATTTAGCATGATAGGATTATTTATATAATTTCAAGATCATCCACTCTATTAAAGGTAAAATTACTAGGTTTTGTTTTGGCTTTAATTTAGACTAATAGTGATAATAAATGGTTTTTATTACACTAGTTTTAGGTTTCATGGCATTTGTCCTTGAGAATTTCATGTTTAAAACCCATGGCCAAAGCCCTCAGTTTAAGTTTGAAACTTGGTAGGAACCAAACTGGTGGGAATCTTTTGAAGTTCATTTTGGACCTAAGCATAAAATTCATGTTCTAAGTTTAATCATGTTTATTAACATATATAAAACATAGTCTAAAGTCCTTGGTCTCATCTATTACTTTTCCCTTTAAAAGAGTTCCTTATATACCTAACCTTCATTTTACAGTATCCTTTTAATGTTTCCTAACATAGCCTAAGATTTTAACTCCAAGGCCCTAAAGTATTTGTTAAATACTAACAAGAACTTAGTCTTAATGTCTTAGCCTAAGTTCCAATTTCTTGAGTCCACTTTTATGTTAACTTAGCCCCTTATTTAAAACCCTTTAGCCTAAGGTTTTAATTCTAAGGCCCTAATGTATTTATTAATATGAGTGAAACCTTAGTTTTAACACCTTAAGCCTAAGTCTCTTATATCTCTATAGTCCTAACTTAACTACCTTGCATCGTGTAGGATCTAATGGCCTTCACTTTATCACATCCTTTGATCCAATAGACCTAGAAAAGCCCAAACTTTAGCTTAAATAGCATGCATCTTAAATGATCTAATGGTTCATACTTATTTTTGCCCTTTGATTAAATAGCATGAGGAAAATTGACATAATCCCACATATAGCCCATTGGACCAATGACATTCAAGCCCTTAGATCATTATCAATGCTTCTCACTCACTTATGAAGAATTAATCATATGGTGAGAGGCATAGTTGAATATTCAAAATACTATGAAAGGCTCAAATGATTGACATGTGGCACCCTTGCATTCAATAATCAAAGACAAATAGGTCTTGCCTGATAGATACAACCAATCATAGGCAAGCTCTCAAATCATGATTGATGGTTGATGTTTCATCATGGATTTTGATCCAATGAAGTGAATTAAGTCTAAGGTCTTAGTAGGCCCCATGGATGTGCTAAGTAGCATTCTCACACTATGCCATACAAATTTGATGAGCTTAAAATTGATGTTCACATGACCATAATTTGACATCCATAAGGATGTATTTGATGTTCATGTGATCATCAACTTTAAGCCCATCAAACTATAAACTTCATTAACCTAAAATTAACATTTAGCCAATCATAATTCAATGTTCATGAAGATGTATCTGACATCTATAAGATCATCAAATTTAATTTGATGAATTATTATGATTAGGGTCAAAATGAACTCCCAAATCTTGCAAAAAGGCTTTAAAATGGATTTATAAGCTAAGATCAATGACACACACTTTCATTGGGTTTTGATCTAATAACATGAAGGCACCCAAATAATTATCAATGAGGCCCTGAGAGCCCATGAACTCAATGCATTCGAGGTAGATCTGACAAGATGATCCGATGATGTGCACTTTATCACTAGATTTCAATCCAATGACATGAAGGCACTCATAAATTTTTTTAGGTCCACAAGCTCACTACATGTCCCATGCTCATTTGAAAAATTATTGACATAGGATTTGAAGCACATAGAGGGGCATGTAAAAATTCCAAGTGTCATAACTACAATGTTGGGGAAAAAAGGAACCAATCATAGGCAAGGGCCCATATTATAATAAATGGCTTGCACTAATCCTATATTTTGATCCAATGGAGAAAAATGAAAGAGCCATTTTTGAATGCCAATGGCTACTTCACATAATCCATTTATGAAAAATTTCATGAAATACCCAGACCAATGCCACATAGGTGCCATGTAAGTATAAAAGGACAAAATATAAGATCTTATGGGCTCAAAAATGCAAAGGTATAAAGTCAAAGGTCCAAATAAAATCCAAGGCATGTATAAGACCAAGCCTATATATATATATATATATATATATATATATATATATATATATATATATATATATATATTCTACCATTAATTCTCCAAACCCTAAACCCTACATAAAATTGACTCAATTATATTCATTTGGTCGCCATTCGATCAAAAGAGAGCTAAATTATGTTTTTGAGTGCAAAAGAGCTTTCATAGAGACTATTTGCTATCAGTATAAACAATTCATAAGAATACAATGGCAGCTCACAGGCAGAAACTAAATGAGGATACTAAGGTGTACTTATCAATGGATAATAAAGGTTGGGTCTTCAAAGATACTAAATTAGATACTGTAGCCTTGAATTTTAAAAATGTGAGGAACTAGTTTGAGCTCTATTTCATGATCAAAGAATTGAAGCCAATCACAAAAGAAGAAAAAATTATTGCTATAGTGAGCCATAGACATTATGACTTAGTCATTATATAGATGGTAGGCCTCCACCATGCTACATCAAAATATGAGGTACAGCATTGCATTGATATCCTTGCCCCTATTTTTGTTGATTATAGAATTAATAATGAGTGGATCATTAGGGAAGAAAACTCAAAAAAGATAGCATATGTTTCTCCTATATCATTTGAGGGGTATTATAAGCTTCTTTCTCCCCATGTAGATTTATCCAAAATTAATTAGTGGACCTCCAAGCATGAATTGGACTCTGTCCTAAGACCTTGGTTAAATCAAGGACCCCAAATATTTAGAGTCTTCAAGGGAAATTTCCCTATCATATAAGTTATGGAAGGAATTAGGGTTATAATGACCCTATTAAACCAATCCTTTGGTGCCTTCTCAACCACCTATGTAAATAAAATCTGGGTCTCCTTCATCCATTTCATGGTGGAACAAAAGCTTACCCCTCTAATTAGAGATTTAATCAATGTCTTCCTCACCAAGTAATTAATTTCCATAAAAAGGAAGACCTCCAAGTAGTTTTATATGATTTCATACCTAATATATTCCTCTCTTACATTCTTAAGAATTAGGAATTGGTCCCTAGATAGCAAAACCACTATTTCACACCATTACTCCAAATTGCATATTTTTGAATACAAGAACCACATGTATTTCATTTGTGACTACATTTATCTAGCCATAGTTGAGGCCATCATAGGGGTTTATATGCCTAGGGTCCACACCCTCATCAAGAAGTACATGGAGATGATAGGTTATATATGGTATTACCTTGACTGCATAGTCATCAGGATTGAGGGCATCATTTCCTAGCCTTGCAGGTTTTCAGTATATGTTCCTAAAAAACTAGCTGAGTAATGAATTGCTTCCTAGTTCTTGAATGGAATTGATAGCACTTGTAAATAAAATAATAAAGGTCTTCTCTACCCCTTCCCCATAATCAATGGGAATACCATATTTTAGGATTGGAAACAAGTTGAGACCATGGCCAGACATAGGGATTCATTCATTTTTCAACTTTATGAACTTAAGATGTGGGATCCTAAGTGTATAGTGGCTAGCCACTTGAAGGAAAAGAATCTCCCAAAGCTTGAGTATGTACATCAACTCAATGTTTATGACACCATCTACATCAAGGCTAATAATTATGAAGAAGTGTTAGCTAGGATCCAAGGCCATGACATCAATCTAGAACATAGGCTAATCAAAGATGACAAGCCATCTAGGGAAATATGGAAAATGCACCAATTTCAATATCACTTGCTACCAAGACAATATTTGATATCCCAAGAATAACCCTAGGCAAAACAACCACAACCCCGGCCATAAGAGTAGCCTAAGCAAAGACTAGATCTAGAAGGCCATGGAAAATAGAAGGTTGGAGAAAGGAAACTAGAAGAAAGGCCTAGAGAGGGGGCCCCACCTTTAACACTATGCCAAGGGCCACCTTCTCCAATGAAATATTTGGACATGATTGCCTTGGAACCAGAAGAGACACTTGAGGGTGCCCTAAAAGAGCTTGAAAAGGCCTATGACTTAAACAGGGAGATGGAGCCCCAGGAAGATGAAAGAAAAGAGCTTGTCCCTATCACATCCATAGAGAAGAGGAAAGAAGAGTTAGCATTGGTTCTTATGGGACTAAGGAAAAGGCCAAGTTTGATCATCCCTAACCTCATAAGTGAGGTAAAATTTTTGAGTGATAAATTCCCTATTCATGGACCAGTCATTCCTGACTAGTTCATTTATGGGAAATTATAAAAGACTCCCTCTCATTCCCATTCATGGGATATGACAAGAGTTATTGACATTAACATTAAATATGACATGAAGCCATAGATAAGGGTTATTGTGAAAGATCAGGAAGAAAGGAGAATTATGGCCACTTAAGGACCAAAAATCAAGATGGATGCTCCAAAAGCATCTACTAGCTTAGGTGTGGAGGTCCCAGAACCTCCCTAGTTCAAAAATCCAATCACTACCATCAAATTTAACCCTAAAATAGTTGGATTAGAAAGGATTTCAACAAGGATAGTTATGGTTAGAATGGAATAATTCACCTTTCAAAATTTAGAACCCTTTAAGGGATTAACCCTAGTGGGAGGCCAGTAGCTTGGTGAAGCTACAATTCATGAAGAGGATGTCAAAATATTGATTGAGGCCCAATCATCATAGGCCAAAGTTGGAGTCTAAGGGATGAAGTAGAGGATATTAAATTTGGAAAGAGAAAAGGAAAACTTGCAGACACAGGTAATTCTATCAGTGCTTGAGATAATGACCAAAATACTTGATGAGTCATTATATGACATGTTTGAAGCACTAAAAATAATGAAGCTGAGGTAGAGTGTATTAGAGGGGTAGTATACATTGGCCAAGATCCTGGTCACCCAATGGTAAGCCTCAAAAGATAAAATTTCCCAAATTCTCAATATTCAAGTAAGGAAATAGATCCCAAGCTTCAAAACCATCAATTTGGGACACTTGAGGATAATTCTAGGAATTGTGATTGAAAAGGTTCAAACTTTGAGTGTTTGGCACAATGATGTGAAAAGACTCTTAAAAGATGATAAGGATCTCATTTAAAAATTAAAGAACTTCTTAGGACTATGCTTACAAATCCTACACAACCCAATGTCCTTGGAATCATAAGTGATGAAGAATTTAAACATAGGGCTACTTTAGTCGCCCAAGAAATCAAAGGAAAAATCCAAGGCAAATTTGGGGCTGATAATAGCAAAATCTTGGAAATGATATTTATGCAAGGAAAAGGATAAAAAAATCCAAGAGCATAAAATAATCCAGGAATAGGAACAATAGGGAACTTGATGACTTGGTAGATCAAGAGGAGGAATGTATCATGAAGCCTGTTATGTATCTAGAGCTAGTTGATTAGCAACATGCTAAATACATGAGCATCCTCCAATAATAGCAATCATAGGCTCCACCAATGAATTAAGCAATATTATATTTTGTAGAATTTGTAACATTTTAAAATAGAATATTCCATTGTAAAGGCATATGCTAGTTTTTTAGCATAGTTTCCTCTAGGTCAGTATGATTGTGAAAATCACATATATTTTAGAACTTGTAAGGATAGTTGTCCTTATCTTTGTACACCTATATTTTGTAACTGATTGGTATACTAACTAATCTTTATATAAAGGAATATATTACCATTTATTAAGAGGATATATCTTTGATCAACTTTTTACACTTGAAGCAATTAATATAATCAAGGATTGTCCATATTTGATGTGTCAATTGCTAATATAGCTTTTTCTCTCAATCGCTAGTAGAGGTATTGAATTTGAATGGTGTCTTTGAATTCTGAGTTGCATTTTCTAATCACAAAGTTTCTAATTTATGCTTATGCTAGATTATTTTGAAGATCTTAGGTTTTACTCCATTTCATTTTGCTCTATATTTAGATATGCAATTGTTATTTGTTTATAGTAGTAAATCCTTAAAGTAGACCTGGTTCTTACTTGTGACTCTTTACATTTTCCTTTAAAGTTTGCCTAATATATAGTGGGATTTGAGCTTAGGCTATATTGAATTGTATATTGGTTAAATGCATATTTAGTTATAATTGATGCTTTGTCATAATGTTTGAGACTAAAATTGGCAATCACTCATTTCTTTTCTAATCTACCCTTCTCTTTGCTCCTTTTTACACCAAGATCACTTTAGTTTTATCTTCATTATAAATATCCACTTAGATTAATCTTTAGCTTAAATCTAAAATATAATTCACTAAGTATTAACATATATTCTTAATAATTCATGAATAATGGACCAAGGTGGCTCCCAACCACCAAATTATATAAATATTATGGAATAGTTTATCTTGCTCTACTGCTATTTCACCACAGGCAACTAGATTACCAAAACCTGTAACTCATGCCTTGAATTTTCTAAATTCTAAAATGAGAAGTGTTATTTAAAAACTAAGAGCACCTGTGTTTTATTTATAAGTATCAACATATTCAAATTCAAGTCAATATAAAATTTAAATAATTAAAGTAACTTATCAACCTTAATAATTTGTAAATCACATTCAATACTTAATTATATATACCTCTACAATACACTGACTACATATATGACTATGACTCAGTCATTTACCATGATTTATACACTATCACATATGCTTAAAATTTTATCAAAGTCTTATCTAATGACACATTTCCTCATATGACTATATGTACTCCACATGATCATATTTACACTATACCACATTATGTATATGTGTGTGTCTTTTGACATAAACAATTCATAAGCTTCATCCTTCCTATCAAGGGGGTGCATACATTGGGATAATACCATAGGTTTAGATCATTATATTTTAAATATTATCATATTGGCACATATTATATGACTTAGATTTCATATGTTATCATATTGGGGGTATATGTAAGGAATATGTGACATATTTTCCAAATTTATGACTAATAGGTCATGAATATTGTGATTATTATTACATAGATTTTATGACTCAGATTGTGCATGTTATTAGATTAGAGGAATATGTGAGATATTATATATTTTATTAGTGAAATTTTACACATACCATCATATTATGACATAGGTTAAATGACTTAGATTTCATAGATTATCAGATTGAGTGACATATTATGTCATTCCATACTCAGATATACTCATACATATTTAGATTTTATCAAATATACTTAGACATATATATATATATATATATATATATATATATATATATATATATATATATATACTTGGGATTACTCATGCATACTTATGATTATTTATGCATACTTATATTGAGTCTAAATATCCCCTGGGGATTGGGTGATGTCATTATAACCCAACCCACTAACCCTTTTTGCCAGGTCACATTAGTCTCAAGAGTTAAACTTGGGGTTTTAGAGCAAAGGAAAGGAAAATAAAACTATATATATAGGGTTGAAGGTATGTGAATGTATATAAGTCACTTTTAGACATAGGTGTAGTGATCCAAATTTTCACATACTAACACCATCATTTTATATGATTCTGGTACAGTAGATGGATATAGTTACCATAGGTTTTTTATCAATATTGAAGGTGTCCTGAGAAGTGTTAGCAGTTTGTTTCCTAATTTGAATCCATGTAGAGCCCCTATAGAGTATATTTGATGATTTTGATAGAATTAGAACATTTAATATAATTTTAAATAGTTTAATTACATTATCCCCTTAGTTATTTCTATAAATAATAAAGTGCAATAAAATATAGTTACACTCAAATTTGTGTAGTTTAACCATATATTATACATCTAATTATTCAAAAAAAATTAGCCCATTCAAAGCAATATATCAAAAATAAGATAAAATAGTACATAAAAATTCAAAACCCTTAAGGACTGTAAAAATAGTAGGTAGAAACCCTTTTAAAACCTACAAGAAATAACACACAACTAGTTTTTTTGTTGCAAAAAATCAAAAATAGAAAACATTGGTAAAAAATTACAAAAATAGGGGAAATAATGGGTAGAAAGTCTAAATCCTAAAAAACTAAGAAACAAAAAATATAGGATAAACCTTTTAAAATATCAATTAGAAATTACAAGAAACCCCTATAAAAAAACAAGAAAAAACATTACCAAAAATGGTCAAAATTGTTGAATGTATGGAAAGATAAAAAAACTAAAATATTTTTTTCATGTTTATTAGTAGAGTGTCTTAAATTTATGAAATATATATAATATAAAAATATTTTTTCAAAATATTAGGCACACAAAAACAAGCAACCCTATGATAATAACTATTTTTTAAGGGTGTTAAATAGTGTGGGTGTAGAGAAACTAGTGTTTATGAATTTGTTACATGAAATATAGAGGATTACCCCACCCCTGAGTACCACATCCATAATGTTCCTTGATGATAAAATGTACATCATACTTATTATTTATATTGCATCTCAAGGTACTTTGATGATCTACAGATGGTGAGACTCCAAAAAAAACCCATCATATTTCACCTACTTCAAGGGAGCCAATGAGGCAAAAATATATATATTATTTTATTACATTTGTTGTGTTTTTTAATTTATTTTAAAATTTATCAGGTTTTTTGATTTATTGGTTTTTTTTATTTATTTTTTATGATATTTGGTTTTTTAATTTATTAGGTTTTCAACCTTATTGTATAACTACATATCCTCCTCTTTTGTGTCTATTTCAAAGAAGCCAAGGAGGTAAAAAAATTATTTTATCATATTTGTTGGGTTTTTAATTTATTTTCTACTTTATGGGTTTGTTTGTTTTTTTTAAATATTGGGTTTAAATCAAATGATTTTTAATTTAATTTCAAATTCATTTGGGTTTTCAGTTTATTGGTTTTTAATCTTATTTTATAATTGTATATCCTCCATATTCCATCTCATCCTCTCCAGTTTAAATGATAGGAGACCATCCCCAAAAGCCTTGATAAGGAGTTTCCTACAATGTTGAGGGGGATATAAACTCTCCACCTAATTTTGATGAAGATCAATCATCTCTTCTAACATGAGACAAGTGCATGTATCAAGTATGGGGGAGTGCCAAAGTGAGATTGTATGTCAATGAGGACATGAAAATATTGAAAAAAACTTGAGAAAGTAATTATTAATATGTTTTTTTTAATTTAATAATTTTTTATGTTATTAATTTATTTTAAACCATTTTATTTTATTTTTTTAATTATGTTTCAAGTACTTTAAAAAAGAATTATTTTACAATACAAATTTTTTTTTTTTTAAAATTATCATCTAGAATTCAAATATCAACCAATTAAGTGTAAAAATTGGTTGGTTGCTTGTATTAAAAAAGAGTTTGATCACATCACCTATGATTTGATAATTATTTAAAATTTCCCATGATAAGCACTTAGGAGGATGAGGGATAAATATGTCTATGACAACATAGTTAATTCAAAAAAAAATATTTATAGGTTTATATTAATTTATGAAATTTTAATGTGTAGGAAAACTATAAGGGTAACAAACATGAGGTCATATTACCTCACCAACCTATAGATATGAATATTATATTAATATAATTTGTATTAATATGAAAAACATAACATAATTAAGATAAAAATTAGTATGTGAATTTGATTATTAAATATAGAATTTAAGCATGAATTCAAATGTAAAAGACTAAAATATATTGTAGTGTTTTTACAAGTGGCATATGTTAACTATATTAAGTAAAAAAATGGATAAGTATTTACATTTTTTGATTTATTATGTGATTGTGACTGTATTATAACAAAGGAAAATAAACTAAATAAGGCATATGATTTGTTTGGTTTATGAGCTATATATTTGTCTAACATGGTTAGTATGCATAGGGTTGGTTTCATTAGATCTAGATTAGTATCAAATATCAATATTGACATGTATTTTTTGGTAGTGACCTAGGACAAAAGAGGGATCTATGAGTGTACAGTCACCTTTACCTATATCTTAAATATTTGTATGTGTCATATCTAACCCTGATGATGTGCACAACTCCATAAATAATTATCCTTCACCTTGAAAACTTAGGTGTACTTATGAGGGATAGAAACCTAAAAAATTAGATAACATTTAATGGATTATTTGACCATAATCAAGCCACTACCTAGATATCTGATACTCTGAGGATTGAAATCAAGCCACACATAGATTTTTCACCTAATTTAATTATCCAACTAGGCTTCTTAGCTATATGAATGCAACTAATGATTTGGTTTTGGTACTTGACAATGATTTCTATAACTTTTTTTTAATGCTTCAGACTTGGTTTTGGGTTCATCTTATTGATTGATTTTTAAAATTGGGAATAATAGAGTAGTTTTTATAAATGTGCAATAGTGTATAGATGTGTATCAGATAAATTCCAAGTCCACTATCAAGTGAGGCCTTATGTTTTATATATAAGTCTGATTGGGTAATTTATCACACTATTGACATATTATGAAAATGGGCCAACCCTAAAGAAATTTTTTATTTTAAAAATTAGTCATTTATGGGATAGGGTCACTACCATCAGGTGGAGGTCAATGTAGACTAGTAATATTGACTTAGTTTGATAGTAGTAACCCAAGCACATGAGGACAATACAGAAGGTTTGGGGATGTATGTAGAGGCAATAATTTGGTTTGATACATTTTTTAAGGTTTACGTAGGTTTTTGACAACAAAAAATAGGGTAAAACTCATAAGGTTACATGGATGTGTGAGATAATGGAGGGTTAGGAATATATTTTTGTGCAAAATTCATGTGTGGTAAATGTATGTCAAAAATATTATTTTCATGTACTTAATTCAAGATTTTAGTATCTAAAAATTCCCCCTTTTATTCTAGTATTTTAATTACTAGAGTAAAATTAAAAGGTATACCTAAGTGTGTAGAACACAATTTGTGTTTGTTAAGAAGCCCCAGTTGTGCAGGTCACTCAAAATCAAAACCTAAAACAAACATATGGTAGTCGATATTTATAAATTGAAAATTAAAATATGAACCTTCAATTTGAAAATTAAAGAGCATGAAAGAATTACAACTATGTATATATGAAAATTACGTTACCCTTGAAAATTTATGGAGATGATGCTTCCTTATTGAAGTATTGGAGAAAGTATTTTCTACTAAATAACTTAAAGATCAGTTCCTCAAGTTGAAACATGGAGAAATTTAGGGTGATCAAACCCTAAATTTTTTTAACTATATAAGCCCATGGGTTTGGTATACAACATGCCCCAACCCTCAAAAATGTGGGGAGTATTACATGATTTACTAACCCAAATAACTACTCAATTTTGATAAAGAATGGAAACCACATTATGGATTCACTAGAAGTAATGTCATGGTCATTGAGCGTCATTAAAACTTAATGTACATTACCCATAAAAACATGAATCAACTATTAATTATGAATTTATATATTCAAGGTTGTTTATTACTTAGTGTGGATTGAAAAAGTGTTTACAAATAAATATTTATAATAGTGTTCACTATAAAAAATTTAAAATGTGAATGAATCAATATCATGCCCCTTTAGAATTGTGACAATTGTAAACTATCATAGTATGTATTTACATGAACCAGTATCATATCTCATGAATGTGAAAGTGTGTATATATGCATAAACTAGTATCATGCCCCATAAATATATACAAACCTATATATAATGTTATGCATCTATATGTTCAACCTAAGAACCTGTATCTCAAGTTTATGTATATGTAAAAACCTATAATTCTTGATCTTATAAACTATGGACATATTCCCATTAATATGCACTCAAGCATGTATAAATATATACTCAAGTCTCTATAAAATAAGTGCAAATGTATGTCATATGCCCCCATAATATGTTTTAATGTGCCAGTAATTTTCATCTAGATAAAATCATATGATATTTGAATCACTCTGAATCTCTAAAATATGTACTCTAGTTCCCAAAATCTTATTTTCTATTCATGGATATTTATCATCTCTATGACAAGCCCATTATAATGCCTCCCTTTTTAAATAAGGGATGTGTCTCGTAAGTTGCTCATCTCAAAAGAAAATTTAATTTGATCATGTCATGTATAATCATGTAAACATGTGGAGAGTATGTCATCATATTAATACATATGTAAATAAAGTTATGTATGTAACATATGTAATACATGTCATATAAGTGTCATGTCTAGATATATGTATCAATGAAGCATGCAATATTAACCATGACTGAAAAGATAATTGATTAATAATACATAGTAAAATTCCATGATATGGATCAAGGAACTACCTAATCTCAACAAGCTTAATAGTCAATATCACACATAAGACCAAGGGTTGCATACAAGGGACACAAATATTTCACAATAAACATGGCCAAAGGCCACACATAAGGGACATAAATATGTCATAAGCGATGGACATATGTATGTCACATCAGACAAGGCTAAGGGACACATATAAAGGACATAAATATGTCACAAACAATGCAAAAGGGCCACACATAATATACAAAAACAAACTAGCTTATCATGAAAGAGAGTAACAACATCAAAGAAGCATATAATAAGTAAATACTAGTCTACACCAACCATATGTTTCAATGTCACATCATAATATAATAGCACATCCATGTAGTATTTTTAAATTAAATGATTAATTAAAAAGGTGTGTGTAAGTAATATAGATATCTCTACATGATATAATGTTATATAAATATATAACCTATAATAGTGAAACATGTGAAAGAACATGTTCATAGTATTGGCATGGCCACTAAGTAGAGTAAAGTCTGAGATCTATATGTCCATGTGTACCCTGTATATCCTGCATTGCACTCATATACCATGAAATAAATGTTTATATCAAAATAATATGCCATCAACCAAAAAACTTATAAATAACATATGTAAATAATGTAATATAATAATCACATCATATTATCAGGTCTTGTTTTTTTATTTTTTTTGAATATTTTTAATGTTTTTGAAATTTTGAATTATTTAATTTTTTTATTTTTGAAATATTTATGCTTATGTGCAATATATGTGCACGTGCATGATTTTTATAAGGTTACTCATGATTTTACCATCTAGTGTAGCTAACCAATAGGCTTATGTACCCACATTTTATGTAACCATAAATGGGCCCAACCAATTAGGTTTAAATGTACTTTACTCTCCTTGACTACAATAGTGTTCTTAATGGTTCTCTTTTAATACTAACTCCCCAACTTGAATTTCATACTTATGAAATTTATTGACATACTCCCTCTTGATATGATATTATTAAACTTTGAGATGTTCAATAACATGTACGTGTCTGTCATCTAACATTTTTAATTCATGGAATCATTTCTCTCGATATTCATTATACTTAATATATTTAAAGGAGACATGCAAAGATGGAATCTTAAGCTCTAAAGGTGAAACCATTTTGTCCCATAAAAAATAGTATAATGTATATCCTTAGTTGTAATATGAACTCTTTTGTATTATGTCCAATTTGCATATATAATCTAATTGTGTTAGTCTTCACCATGATTGGAGAATATTTTGCTTAATTCCTTTACAAATGGTTTATTTGTCACTTTTGCTTGTCCATTTCCTTAAGGGTAATATGATGTAAATAAAGTATAATGAATCTTATATTTAGCATAAAATCTCTTAAATTTATTATTTTTAATAAATATCCATTATTTGTGACAATAGGTAATGGTAGTCTAAATTATGAGATGACATTTATCATTAAGAATGTACATTTATCTTCACCTATAACTGATGGTGATGGTATGGACTCTACCCATTTTTTGAATTAGTCAATAGCTATAAGAATGAATTTTTGACCCTCTAATGATTCCATATTTATCTTTCCATTTAATTCGAAGCCCCAAAGGGAGAATGGCCATGGTGGAAGAATATATATTAATTTTTGTGATGGTGCATGATTTAAATTACTATGTTTTATGGGCATAAATTAGCATGCTCTTGACATTATTGTTCCATTTTAAGCTAATAATACCCTTGTCTCAATAGCTTTTAATAAATTTATTTTATGTTGAAATGACCTCCACATTTAATGTCATGTACTTCTAGTATAGAAGTCTTAGCCTCATCTCAGCTAAGGGAACAAAGTAATTGTCCATGAAATTATATTTTGAATAAATATCCTCCAATTAAAACATAACATATTACCTCATGTTTTAATGTATTTTTATCAGTATGTGTAGAATTTTATGGGATGGAATCCTTGTATAAAAATTATATATTTCATTGTACCATTTTGGATTTATTGCATTGCAAGTAACTGATAGTATTTATAGAGCCTCTACTTATACAATAGACACTAGTGAATATTGTAGTTATCAAATACTAAAAAATCATGAACATCATTGATGTCAATGGGAATAATATAAGCTACAATATCCATGGCATCAACATGTTAGTTGTCTTTTCTAGGATCAGAGTGTACTATTTCTTTGTATGGGATTAACTTTTCTTCTTTTATCTTATAAATTTATAAAACTTGATTAACCATCAGATAATAATCTCCATATACTCATAGTGATTTTATCTATAATGTTTGTGTTTCACATAATCCAAGTATAAATTATTCATATTTTTTATGTTTTTTATACATGAAAACCCCAAATGATATGTAAATGGCATAGGTTGACCCTAAGGAGAGTGAGTAAAATGCTAATGACAATGTCTATATCACATTTTGATCCATAAAAATACATGGTCCAAATATCATCATCAGTTTGATATGAATTAAAATTTTCATGAAAGTCAACATTGATTGGCAGTGTTTATTAATGGAATTATAGTTAATTGGTTTGTAGTAACTTTTCTTTTTAAAATTTTTTGAGATATGAATTTTAGATCAAATTCCATGAGAAACATTACCCACTAATAAATGTGTTCTAATAAATGTGACTTTGACATGAGTATTTTGAGTGGATACACATTTATGATGACTTGTGTTTCTTTTTTTATCATGTAAAGATACAATTTTTATGCATAAAAAATAAGGGTTGGGCTAAACTTTTCCATACTATTATAATTTCTATCATAGTCAGCAAGATTTTGATTGATATAATAAATGCCACATTCTATATCATCATTGACATATTATGATAATAATTTTTTTTATTTGATTAGGTAAAAGACATGGTTTTATAGAGACTAGGAACCATAGTTAAATTTTTTTGTAAAAAGGAGCAGCAAGCCCCAAGGATTGGAACATCAAAAATAAACAACTAGTTAATTGTCACCATGGGAGGCAAAACAAAAAACAAAAATAGAATAAAATAGTTCAAGAGGAGGGGCCCTCTAAATGATCCTTCTCTTCTTTAGTATTCTTCTTTGGTTCACCCTACTTCTTCTTTGAAACTTTAACTCTTTTTCTTTTACAAGGTCCTTGTGTGTCATCTTTGGGTAGGATCATTCATGGTCTTTTCAGCACCTATTCATGAACTGGAGTCCTCTTGATAGGAGTAATGTTGGGTATTTTAAGAGGGGTCCCTACCAGTGTCAAGTGTTCCTTCTCAGGGGTCTTGTCCACCTTAGTAGAATGGATGAAAGATTGAACCATTTTTTTAGCTTACCTATTCAGGGTGTTCCATTCTTGTATGAGTCCTACCATATTCATTTTATCCTTGTGCAGCTTACTATTGTAAAGTTCCATTTGCTTTTTATTATGTTTGATGTCCTCTATCAAGTGAAATTTATCCTTCCTAGCTACCTCCCTAGATGTACCCTCATCTAGAAGGATTGGTTTGGGTTTGGGGATAATTAGTTTCAGAGGGGTGTCATCGATAAAGCTTTTGGATAAAAATATAGCCTAGGTGGTGTTGGTTGATGGTCAGAAGGATAATTTGGTAGGGTCTTCCTCTAGGGATTCCTCCTAGTTGGAGGACCCCCTAGAGGAAGCTCCTTTCCCTGTAGGGTTTGGTTGTGTTTCACCAGAAGTAAATGAGACCTTGATGCAGTATAGGGTTGGCATCATTAATCTAATGGGTGAGAGTAGTACACTCTAAATACTTTGGACATATTATTTCAATAATAAAACAACCCAAAAAAATGGAATTATCTTATAGAGTACATAATGGAACATCAAAAGGACCCATTGCATAAAATTAATGCAATGCAATGTAAATCAACAAACTCTACAGTAAGTACTAACAACCCATACCAGCATCCTAATTTTCCTAAATAAATAATTCCATAATTAACCAAAATTTAATTAATCACATCCAAGAATTTTTGGTTATCCAATTGATAGATAATCAAATAAGATATGATAGAAGTGTGATACTTAAGCACGGGGGTCTAAATGACCAAATATAAGGGTCCATCTCACTAACTTGCTTAGGAAAGGCTTATCACATCATGAGATAAGTAGGTGGAGATCTCTAATCCACTACTAAGACCAACACAACAAGGCTATTAAGTTACCCTTGACTTTTGGGATCCACCCAAGCAAAGGATCAATCTATATGCTACCCCCATTAGGTCACTATACCATGATACGAGCTACTTGGGGAATATTTCACCTACATTCCTTACTTTATGAAGGTCACACATACGATATAAATCCATGAATAAGGATTATTATGCTCAAATTAGATGAGTTACAATATACTTAATTCAAGGTGGACATCATCACACATGTGATCTTCCTATTGAAAAAAGTGTACAATCGACATTAGGAAATCAATTACTTCTTATGATATAGTAACATCATCCCATAAAACTTCCATGGGGGTATTTACACCTAAATGTTACGTATTTATCTTTTGGTTATCATAACCTATTTTTTTATAAACTTAGGCATTCATGCCATTCATTTAGTATGCATATGGCCACGCAAGATTTCATTACTTAATCAACCTCAGGCATTAACTTATGTGTTCATTAAGGAATATTATGATTTAGTAACTCATTTCCAAGGTGTAATATTTAATCATATAACCAAGTTTAAAAATTAAGGTTTTCATAGCTTACTAAATTTTCATCCTCATACTAGAATTATTTACCAATCACAAGGATTATTCACATTTTACTAATCACAACACAAGGTATATCAAGAAGTTTATTTACAAGGTATGATTATAATTTTAAGCATGTATATATACTATAACTAATGATTAGTTATTCTCATGAAATCATTAATGACAACATAACCAATTTTCCATTAATCAAGAGTCGCATTATAAATAGCTAAAATAATAGACTTTTGAAAGCATGCCCTATATTTAAAATACTACAACACCATTATTAGTATGATCCATAAACCATAATATGGGCCCACATAAAATTATAATTAATCTAGCTTACTTAATTACTTAATAAATATAAGTAAGCTCACTTAAAATGATACTACAATCAGTATGCATTCATTGCCATAATATAGTAATGAAAACATATTTCTTTGAGTCACCAAGAAACTACTTGCATAATCTAATTGCAACAACTTATTTTCAACCAAGGTTATAAACATGTTAAGGGCCATGTGTTGAATAATAATGCTATAATTAAGATATGTATTATAACATCATTTTATTAACATAAAAAAGAGGTAAGTATAAATACTAAATAGACATTCTATGTTGTGAGAATGTCACCAGATAATATTCATCATGAAATATATGTAAATATATACATGAATCCATCAAGGAAATTTAAAAATTTTAACTATTTTTAGCATACCATAAATCAACACCATCTAATTTCATATAAATTCAAGGTTAAAAACACTATAGTTATAGTTGTTTCAATAATAACCTTTTTACAATTTCATGCCTACTTAAAATCAACAAGTATATCACTAACTCTTCTACACACAACAACATATAAGGATCAAGTGTAAAATAATGCATTCTAAATACACTACCATTCATATGGTAAATAGATCCCAATATAAATGTGTACTAAAAAATTAAATATAGTTGGTTAAATATACAAGAACCAAGCAATTGTCATCAAGAATGCCTCTAATGTCAATATCATGTCCAATAATGTCTTTTTTCCAACATAATAATATTAAAAATTTACATAAGGTAATAAGATGGAACCACAACATAAAATGGATAATCAACTACAATCCGACATGCCAACATCATACACCAATAGGCATAGGCAAGAGAAAATCTACCATAGGCAAATACAAGTGCATCAACGAAGAAGGATGAACATGGTAAGTATAACACCCCTTGAAACTAGCCCTATGAGCCTAATCATCAGTGGCCCTTACCACCCCAACCATTAGCTTGGTTCAAGGTTTCATAAACTAGGTACTTAAACAAGGTAAGAAGTATACACATAATACTGAGCCACCAATAAAGAATTATAAAAATAATTAATAATAGATGAAAGACATAATATATCCAACATAGAACCACAACACTCGGTCGAGCTAATTGACCTGAGTAATACTCAAGGAATACATTGGATCTTTATAGAGGATGATTTACAATGTAAATTAGGGTCTATTATATCTAATTCATAAGACCAAAAGGTCTAGCTAGGGTCTAATACTTATCCTAAGAGGCTTACACAAGCATAATATAATTAAACTCAAGGGAATCAACCAACAATAGTTGTATTAACTTAATCAATTCAAAAGAAGGAAAGTGTAACATTCATTAACAAAAAAATAAACTCGATTAAGATTTAAAATGGTCATATATGGCCAACATTTAATTTTTTTGAAAATTACAACTAATCTAAAACCAAGAATGATGCATTATCATTTTAACAAAATGAACTAAAATAATTTTCTAAACATAATTGATAACTTAGCCCAACTGTTCATAGGAAACCACACTTCAACAATAGGGGAAAATAAAGGTTTACAATCCATAGGGATAATTTAATTTTATTATAATTCAAACTTAGAATATAGAAAGGAGATTATGCATAGTAGAGGTATGGCATCAAGTGACGATCAAGACTATCTGATGCATTAATAGAATCTTAAACCAGGATGTCATCAAGCTTCCAAAAAGTATATTCATATTATATATAGTTTTTAGAAAAAAAACTTAAATGGAATCACAAATAAGGGATGTATCAAGCCTTAGCTAAATTTATGCATTTTACATATGATATCTAGTAAACATTGTCAATAATGAACAAGGCCATAATAATAATCCAAATGGAGCATGATGATTAAAATATTGATTAAGCTAGTTTGGTGTAGTACAAGTATTTTGGCTAATATTTGATATTAGATTAAAATACCAATTTTAAAACCCCTCAATTTAATTCTCACCAAAAAAATACCCAGCACAACCCCTAAACACCCAACAAGGAGAATTTTGAATTTAAATCAAATCTAGCCATTATAGATTCATAGGGGAAGTCTCATGACTTCCCCATGAATCTATAATGATCCATATAAATTCTAGTGAGAATTAAAATAGATAAAACACATTCCTAGAATAAATTCAAACATAACACATACCTAGTAAGTGTATGGTGTTATGGAAGAATCAAGGTTTTTTAAGATAAGAGTTTGGGCAACTCCCTTTTTTTCCAATAGCCTATAACTATGCTAAATGGCTAACAAATCTAGCACTAGCTCTCATAAGGTTTTAATCTTGCCCACCCTTCTATGTATATTATTAAGAGATCTAAACCAACAAAAGGCAACACCGTAATTTGAAGCCAAATAAATTTCTACCTAACATTCAATCTCGCATTAAAGAGGAACATTGTTTCATTTATACATTTACTATTTTCTTTCAAACTCAAGGATATGGAGCATTCATATTATTCATGGATCAAGGAGTATAGCATTTCTTCCTTTTAACTTATTTCCCCCACATAGGCATTTAAATATGCCCTCCTTTCATCTCTTTCCATTCTACTCCACATCATCTATAGCCTTCCTTGGTTCGACCCTTGTCTTCCCCTAGATTTACTATTTATTTTTCAACCTAAGTATACAAAACATTTCAATATCAATTACCAGTCAGGAAGAAATCCAATGTCTTTCCTTCATTCAAACTTGTTTTCTAGCACATGCTTTCCAAGAATACCCCCCATTTCCAATGCCAAGTAATAGAAACATATATCCTCTTCTATCTTATTTTCTACTCCCCCTCCCATTTCCATTTTTCCAAAACTTAGGGTGTAGGTCAATGAACCAGCCACCAAAAATAGACACTAACCAAAATAAAAATAATGAAAATCATGCTCCCCCTGATCACTTCTCACTCAAGCCAAAGAAAATTAAAATAGTAAAAAAACCATCTAAGTGGATTCAGGAATGGTTAATTAATAAAATATTAAAATAAATAATGATAACAATTCATAAATTGATTAAGGGAGCCTTAAAACCCTCATTTCTTACCTTGGTCATGGGACCTTTACTCCACTTGTTAAAGGTTGAGAGAGCCTTAAAACCCTCTTTACAGTACTCTCAAGTTACGGGATCCTTAAAACCCCTGTGTTGGCTAGATATTTTGCATGGACTCAAAATTACCTAGGCAATCATGGGATTAAATCCCCTTCATTTAAAGGTGAAGCTCCTATTTGTTTTATTTAACTACTCTTAGTTACTCTCTATATTGATATATTCACAATGTATATAAATTAAATATAAATTGCTTTTCTTTGGGGGTATTATTTTAATCACTTCATTCATGAACCATAACAAAGAGATTCTGTAGCAAGTAAGTAGTTGTATTTGGGATTTTTTAAGAGAAAATAGGAAGATAATAAAATAATCATGGTAGTTGAGAAAATGGAAGTTGCATTTCAGAATAGGTGGCTTTAGCAGAGTCTATTGTATCTATGCAAGGAGATAAACATTTAAAAATGATAACTTTTCAGCAAACAATTTAATAAAACTATGAATTCAATTTAGATTCAATGATAACACAAATTTTACCATTTTATCTTCTTAAAACATAGGAAATCATTTCCTCTGACATAAAGGTCTTCAAAAAATCAAACTATCTTCTTATTCTAATCCAATACAATTCATACAAGAGAATATGATTATCTCAAACTCAAAGTTTTGGATTTCTTAAACTACTTATGAAATTGCTATCTTTTATTATTTTTTCTAAAATTTCCATCCTCTAGCATGTAGGCTAACACTTATATTTATACAATTTTAGATAAAAAAATCCCAATAGGATTCAACCTCTTCAATTCTCATGTGTTGCACTAAAACTAGAAATAGTTAAGCAATGTCCTCCTCAAATTTCTCCTCTATGGCATGTAATATCTAATGACATGTGGTACTCCTTAGTCTCCTTATTTAGATCAAATACAAACTCCTTGCATGTTGTATTAAACCTTGAAACTTTTAGAAAACTCATTTTAAGTAACAAGGTATCACAATCCCAAGAAAGCTTGGGCAGTGCAACTTGGGTTTTCAAGATTGCTTTACTTCACTTCTAGTGTAATTCAGGTTCTTAGTACTACTTTAACTCACTTCCAATATAATTTGAGCTTTTAGGACTACTTCACTTCACTTCCAGTGCAATTCAGGTTCTTAAGACTGCTTTACTTCACTTCCAATGCAATTTGGGTTCTCAAGATTGCTTTACTTCACTTCCAATGTAATTTGGGTTTTTAGGACTACTTTACCTCACTTCTAGTGCAATTCAAGTTCTCAAAATTTATTTAATTCAATTCTAGTGTAATTTGGGTTTTTAGGACTGCTTTACTTCACTTCCAATCTAATCCATGTTCTTAGGACTGCTTTACTTCACTTCTAATGCAATTCGAGTTCTCAACACTACTTCACTTTAATTCCAGTGTAATTCAGGTGTAATTAGGGTTTTTAGGACAACTTTACTTAGATTTTGATGAGAACTAAAGCTATTTTAAGAACCCAATTTGAATTAGGAAGTGTAATTCAGGTTTTTAGGATAACTTTACTTGGATTTTGATGAGAAGTAAAGTTGTTTGAAGAACCCAATTTGAACTAAGAAGTGTAATTCAGGTTTTTAGGACAACTTTACTTAGATTTTGATGAGAAGTAAAGCTATTTGAAGAACCTAATTTGAACTAGGAAATGCAACCAAACACTTAGTTTTTTATATTCTTAGAAAAATTAGTAAATGGGTTTTATGAAAATGACTTAGGTAAACATTTTTCAACCTTCTGGAGTAATTTGTGATAATTAGAAAAAGGAAGCAATCATAAACAAAACTACTAAAGACTAAGTCTTATTTGGGGACTAAGTTAAACAAAGACAACTGACTCACAAAAGACAAAAGACCAAAATTTTAAAAGGGGTAACCCAAAATTTCTAAGTGTAAAATTTTAGGGACATCAGGTAGCTCTGATTGAGGACATCTTTGTTTTAATCTATAAGGGTGAAACAAAGGTGAGATCCTAGTATATCTAGTTTTGAGTCTTATCTATTGGGTACAAAGTCATGTAAAACTTAATCATGAAAAACTACAAAATAAACAAACAAAAAAAGAAAAACACTAAAACAACAAGAAAAATTGAGGCTTTATTCATATACATACAGGTGTTACCCTACTACTTAGTTATTATAGAGCTTTGATTGCTACTCCTTGAATTCTCCCTTGCCTTTGTCATAAAACTAACCTTCCTCTTGTCTTTCAATGTTTTCTTACACCACTATCTTGCACTTTATGTGCACTCATTCTTGAAACTTTCTCTCTATCATATGAGTTATAGATGCCCCAACATACTACTACTAAACCTACACTCTTGCTTTCTTTTGATGAGATTTTCATGATTACTACCAATGTGAATGCAAATGCTTGATTTCCTATTTCAATATGGTTCTCTACTATCATGAATGCTTCATCTTTATGTTCTTTGTTTTATATTTGATGATCCTCAACTATTGTAACTTGTTCTTCCTCTTTTACTTCCATCTCATCACCTTGCAATACTTCTTTAAGTGTTTCCAATTCTACCTCTAATTGCTCTCTGATTTCATATACAAAGTTGTAATCAAATTCCATACCTTTTCACATCATTTGTATTTCATTTTCTAGCCCTTCTATGAGGCTTTCAAATTGATCTCTTTTTTCTTTATCATTCCCATCACTCAGATGGCTATAACTATCTTCTTTTTCTTCATTCACATGAATTTATTTCATCTTAAAGTGTTGTTTGTATTTTTACATTTGAACCTTAGTTTCATTAATATTGGATTGCTCCTTTCCCTTTTCAAGTTCTTTAGATGACTTCTCACCAGCTTGTTGAGTCTAAGATCTTGTAAATATTGCATAAGATTGACTATGATCTTTATAAAACATTTCTTCATAGTCATTCTCTGATTCATATTCTAGGTAATAGTTAATGGAGTCACTAGTAAGATCTACAAAATCATACTTTTTAGCAAGACTTTGATAAGAAACATTAGGCATATGATCTTTAGTAAAATAGTTCTAGTTCTGATTATTGAAATTGTATGCAGATGCATTATTGAGAGGGGCAACATGAATACCTTAGGAAATTTACCTTTTGACTTGAAGGAAGTCATTAGCTAGCTTTTGAAATAAGGGATCTATAGTTTGAGGTATGATATAAATGGATGATTCTCCTCTAGATACAGTCTTCTTAATCTTTCTAGCCATTATTAAATCATCTTCAACCTCTATTGCAATATTTTGAGCAGCAGCAAGGTCAGCTAAATGTGCCCTCCAAAGTTGATAGCTGACTTCTAGAAGTTGAGCATTGATGAAGAAACATTTTTTATTATTTTTTGTAGGAAATGCAACTTGTGGGATCTTGTAAAGTAATTTGTTAAATTTGGCAATGAAATCATGCATATGTTCATATGGTTCCTTCTTGAGTTGTGTTAGTTGTGTAAGTAATATGTGAGCATCTTCAATAGCTTTGAATCTCTTCTCAAATTGCTCATGCATGGTTTCCAAATTTATTATAGATTAAAGAGGCAAATGTCAAAACCATTCTACAGTTAAGTCATGCAAGGTCTCAATGAAGATTCTAAGACATCTTCATGCTCAATGCCAATTACTCCACAAGCCACAAAGAAGGTAGCCAAGTGCTCATCTAGACTCTATTTTCCATCACCTGTGAACTTTAAAAAATTCTTTCTTGACCCCTTGGGAAAATCATGGAGAGGAGGAGTCAAATTTAGAGGGCCAATGGCTAGTCCCCAAGGGACAAGAAGTGGTAGCACCATTTTTTTTAGAAAGTGGAGTTAACTTTATCAAGGACACACTTTACTCAAAGGTTACTTTGTATGTAATGCTTAGGATAAATGGTTTGAAAATCATGTAAATTATGGAAAATTGAACCATAACTACACCTATCTCATCTATTCCAAGATTCTGGGAGTTTAGTCTTTGTTCCCCAATAGAATCACCAAAAACTATTGGCTAGATATTTTGTATGGAGTCAAAATTACTTAGGCAGTCATAGGATTAAATCCCCTTCATTTAATGGTGAAGCTCCCATTTCTTTATTTATCTACTCTTAGTTACTCTTTGTCTAGATATATTCACAATGTATATAAATTAAATATAAATTACTTTACTTTGGGGATATTACTTTAATCACTTTGTTCATGAACCATAACAAAGAGATTCTGCAGCAAGTAAGCAGCTGGCTTTAAGAATATTTTAGAGAAAATAGGAGGATAAGAAAATAATTATGGTAGTTGAGAAAATGGAAGTTGTATTTCACAATAGGTAGCTTTAGCAAAGTCTATTATATCTATGCAAGTAGATAAACATTTAAAAATGATAACTTTTTAGCAAATGATTTATCAAAACTATGCATTCAATTCAAATTCAAGGATAACACAAAGTTTACCATTTTATCTTCATAAAACATATGGAATGATTTCCTCTGAAACAAAGTTCTTCATAAAAGCAAACTATTTTCGTATTCTAATCTAACACAATTCATACAAGAGAATCCGATTATCTCAAACTCAAAATTTAGGATTTCTTAAACTACTTATGCAATTACTATCTTCTATTATTTTTACTAAAATTACCATCCTCTGGCATGCAGGCTAAAATTATATTTATATAATTTTAGATACAAAATCCCAATAGGAGTCAACCTCTTCAATTCCCATGTGTTGCACCAAAATTGGAAATAGTTAAGCAATGTCCTCCTTAAATTTCTCCTTTGTGGTAAGTAATAGTTGATGACATGTGGTAATCCTTAGTCTCCTTATTTGGATCAAATAAAAACTCCTTTCATGTTGTAGTAACCTTGAAAACTTATAGAAAACTCATTTCAAGTAATAAGGTATCACAATCTTGAGAAAGTCTGGACAGTGCAACATGGGTTTTTAGGACTGCTTTACTTCACTTCTAGTGTAATTCAGGTTCTTAAGACTACTTTACTTCACTTCCAATGTAATTCAAGTTTTTATGAATAATTCACTTCTAGTTCAATTCAAGTTCTCAAGACTACTTTACTTCACTTACAATGTAATTCAGGTTCTTAGGACTACTTTACTTCACTTCTAGTGTAATTCAAGTTTTTAGGACTACTTTACTTCACTTCCAGTGTAATTCAAGTTCTCAAGACTACTTTACTTCACTTCCAATGTAATTCAGGTTTTCAAGACTAATTTACTTCACTTCCAATGTAATTTGGGTTCTCAAAACTGCTTTAGTTCACTTTCAATACAATTCAAGTTCTCAAGACTTCTTTACTTCACTTCTAGTGTAAATCCAATTTTTAGGACAAATTTACTTGGATTTTGATGAGAAATAAAGTTGTTTGAATAACTTTACCTAAACTAGGAAGTGTAATTTGGGTTTTCAAGACAATTGTACTTGGATTTTGATGAGAAGTAAAGTTGTTTGAAGAACTTGATTTGAACTAGGAAGCGTAATTCAAGTTTTTAGGACAACATTACTTGGATTTTGATGAGAAGTAAAGATGTTTGAAGAACCTGATTTGAACTAGAAAGTGTAATTTAGGTTTTCAAGACAACTTTACTTGGATTTTGATGAGAAGTAAAGCTATTTGAAGAACCCAATTTGAACTAGGAAATGCAACCAAACACTCAGCTTTTTATATTCTTGGAAAAATCAATAAATGGGTTTTATAAAAATGACTCAGGTAAACATTTTTCAACATCCTAGAGAAATTTGGGATAATTATAAAAAGGAAGCAATGATAAAAAAAATTGATAAATACTAATTCTTATTTGGGGTACTAAGTTAAATAAAGACAACTGACTCACAAAAGACAAAAGACCAAAATTTTAAAAGGGGTAACCCAAAATTTCTAAGTGTAAAATTTTGGGGACACCACCCTGGTTATGGAAATCCTTAAAACCCTCACATTCTCTAGTCTCACCAAGGTTTGGGATACCTCTACTTATCTTGTGGTTGGGGGAGTCAAACCCTTGATGCTGCTTTTGGTAGTTAGGGGGATCCTTCACCCTCCTTGATGTACCTGGATGTGGGTCTAATTGTCAAAACCCTCACCCTCTTGATTCATATCTCCAATTTCAAAAACATTTTTACCCTATAAAATAAAAAAATAGTTCATAAATCAATTAATTAATATAAATGATAATAATACGTAAATCAATAAAATTGTTAAATAAATATTAATTAAAAAATATATAAATTGATAATAAAATAAAATCATTAATTAAAAATAATTAACGAAAATAAGGAAGCTATTAAAATGATAATAATTGTAATCAATTCATTTAAGATGTTAATAATAATAATCATTAAAATAATAGTAATCATTAGAAATCATAAAATTGACCCAATTATAAAAATTAACTTATAACAATAATAATTTCCAAATCCCTCAAATAGATCAAAGCTCTTAGCAGTCAATCACCCACGATGGAGGTTGCTAACATGATTACTAAGGTCGAGAGACCCAATACAATCTATTCATACCCAACCTCAACTAAGCTAAAAGACAAGCCACAATAACAATAGCATCACTGGGAAGGAGTATCAACACACAAAACTAAACACGAGAATAAATCCAAGCAAAGAACTATAGTAATATGCACACGTGAAAATATATGACAAGGCCAATAAAAATGAAAATCAATAAGGCAATAGGACATAAACAATGGTGGCTCAATATCATATAGTACATGTTATATCTTTTAGAGTGACATTTTGACTGCTTAATTATGTGCAATTATACTTGAGATGTCCAAACACACTATCAAGCCTAGTTCATGGCCTAGTTCCTGTATCCACCAATAAGACATTAGTAGTACCTAAATGATGTCCATAAATAAAAATCAATAATGAATTTAGAATGAATCAATAATATGAACTAATAATTTAAGCATAGTCATCAATAGCTAAAAAATGAAATATAGTTATTCCTAATAACCATGATTTTGAGCATGCCCTATGAACATGATCGATAGCTATAAGAGAAATCAATGTCAATCTACATTAGTGAGACATGCTAAATCAATAACATACAATAACATAAATAAGTTAAAGTAGCATATACATAAAATAGGATAAAATGAATCTAGTGTAAGTAGTATGCATATTAGGATATAATCAATTCAATGCGAGCATCAACCATGACATAACATATCACAATGGATACCCAAGGTACCTTACATCATAACCATCTAAAATAGAACCAACATCAACAATCATTAGTCGAAGTGTTATCAAAATATGCTTAAGAAATATATAATCTAATATCTATAAGGGTCCATAAGGTTAGCTTGTGACATCCTCCCCTCCTTAAAAGAGGAGTCATCCTGGTGACTATTAATAGTCAAGTACAAGTTCTTTGAAACTATCCAACTAACTAATTAACACTGCTTCATACTATCTCCACCCAATCAGGGGTGGCCAATGCTTCATCCTTATCTTGATATCTTTCTTTTTCTTGCCATTAGGATAGCCATATTTTTCTTTACATTAGGCCAAGTAACATCCTCCTAGTCTTCACATGTCCTTTATGACACTAAAAAGGAATAATAACACTTATACAGTACTATCACAGTAGAAAACTCCACTAAATCTCATAACTTGGCTATAAATTTTCCACTCTTATGCCTTAAAAAGGCCATCAATAACATTAGAATCTACTAAAACTAGCTACAATAGGTTCGCCAAACCCACAAAGCCTACATTAGTCAGTAAATATTCCAAGGCAACAATTGTAGTTTTAATATAGCATTATTATTATTAACTATTCTAGCCATCTATGAAGATGATTATTAACATCACAATCATACAATGTCCCCAACATAGTAGCTTACACTTACCTTAATATGCTTTCCATCAAGGGTGTTAAAGGCACCCCTGAGCAAAAAAATATAGCTAAAGAACCAAAAATCAAAAATTGATTGTCTAGACTAGATTAACTATCTATATATAAAAATTTAATAGGGTCATAAACACTTCTATCAACACACAGAGACCTATAACATGAAGTCAAAAAAATATAATCATTCAATCCCACTGGATTGCAACTAGGATCCAAATTAAGAGTAGAAATATTTCACTAAAAATATTATGCCACCATCATAATCTTAAGAATGTTCATTACAGAATGTCCTTACATAAGGGTAGTAATCCATACTATTATGGTTATTCCACTACATCATCAACTATTTAGGGGTTAGTGCAACATCCCACACTAACCACACTGAACAATAGAGAAGCCATACTAATCATCACATGTAACTTGAAGGCTTATAGCATGTTCTTTAATAAACATGCAAGCTCACTTGATGATCTACGGATACCAATCACACCATCCAAAAATAAGCATTTGAGGGCATTAGCCAACTTTCATCACTCTATTCAAGATTCAAGTGGGTACCTAGGATTTTAAACACTACCTGATCATGGCTTTGTGTTTCTCTATCTGAGCACAAAATCAACATACATTCTAGTTATGCTTCTCAAACAAAACAAAATATTCATCCCAAAATATTTCTAATAGGTATATCAAAAATAATACCTAAACCAAAGCATGGTTACACCTATAGGCCAACACATGCATGCATTTCATCAAGTACCACCTTACTAATTTGCATAAATGTCCAAATCTATAGTAAGGGTATATAACAATAAAATTCATAATGATTGTTTTTACCACAACCTCCAAGAGGTAACTAAACAAATGTTCAATCCATAAAGTGACCATTATGCAATAAGATTCCATGACCAACTCATGGCACATGTGGTGCACACTCTGAATGAATATGATGGCTACTTGTGTAAAGGGGAAAAGTGGATTTTCAGCCTATGAGATACTCCACTTCCTAACCCATATCTAATCAAAATGTTTATGGATGTAGTGTTTCTCTACTCTCAACATCATACTAGCACCAATACTCATTACTAGAGCAATGATGTAAGATTACATAACATAATACCTTGGAAAATTCAATCAAATATAAGTTGGTTTCAAGAGGTAAAACACATCACATGAGTTATGTATGACCATATTACCAAATACCATATGTTAACAACATGAGTCACATTTATTTCCAAGACATGTAGATAAAATATGCATAGAATAATATAAAAAATCATAGATCAAAGTAAGGTTCACATGATTTATTTTAGAAGTGGGAGATCACTTTACACAATTAATTTACCATCATTCACATGTTCAACCATTAACAACATACAATCATGTCTATAAAATGCTCACACAACAATGTTGATATGAAGAAGACAAAGTGCAAACCCACAAGGTTAACTACATACACACAGTGTGTGAAATATACCAATTTACATGATTTAATACCCTCAATGGAATGTATGGTTTACAAGACACATAACAATTTTACATACAAAGAGGAATCACATGAAAGAGACCACGCATACATGGCTCAGGTGTTCTAACAATTATGCAAGGTACTTTCACATCACAATGATCAATACACACATGAAAATAAAGCAGAGGGGTCCATGACTCCCATCAAGTCACCCAATATCTATATGCCATCCAAATTACACCAAATATCCATCACATATTACACATAATCAATCCCAGGGATCTCAAGTTATGATCACCTTCATTCCCCGAAGGTTGTGTTCTAACAAGGCCTGTAAAATCTATCTCCATGAGTTTTGGAGTTTTACCAATAATATTTGCATGTCATGGATAAATGGATTTTGCTAATTTATAACAATAAGAGATCCCAAAAAATCTCTCACATACCTAATCAAGTCAGTCACACTCACCCTCTAGACCCTCTAGGCTCAAGTTGCACCCTTGTTCCTCCCAAGTTATCATACCTTAACATCATTGGATAGTTCACACATGCAAGCTATCAATGTCTACTAATGAATTATCTCATGATTACAATAAAAAACTTATATCACTATTCTTATAGTTGACTTAATCCAACAAGTCAAAATTTAAATAGAAATGCTTGCTTTGATACAACATTACTTTTAAGAAAGGGTGGACTTAGCCAAGGCATAGGGTGAATTCTATAGCACTACCACAGAAATTATAATTTTCCATAATCAACAAGTTCAATTTAAATCATAATAAACATCCTCATAGATGTAGTGTATATCTATATCATAATATAAATCTCATGAGTGTCAAGCATAACTAAGTTTTTAATTATTCATCCTCATGGATGCATAACTCAACCATAATCAAAATAAACATCCCCATGAAAATCAACCTATCCATGATCAAATAACCCTCATATATGCAATGATATCCATGATCAAAATAATTTCAAGATACAAAATAGAGAATAAGCATCCCCATACACTTATTTACTTTCATCCCTTGGGGATTACGAAGCTACATGCTTCTATATCTAACTTAAAGGAGACCAAAATACATAAATAAGATCAAGCTCTTAATTTAGCTCAATATGCTACCTCAAAATCAAAGATCCCAAGCCTCACTAATTTACCCAAGTAAAATAGACACTCTCATCCAAGATAGCCCTCTCAGTTTAAGCCAAACCTTTTGTCTTCTCAAGGTCATAATGTTTTAAGAATCTACTAAGAACTTGCTTAATAAGTTGATAATAGATACTGAACTTTATTTCCTCAATTTTAAGGTGAAATGGTTATCACCATTATTTCATTGCCTTTCCCATAAATGTCAATATTTGATAGGTGTTGTTTTCCCCAACACAAACCAATGAGGCTATGGTAAGCATCACAAAGTCATTTGATGAAATTTACCAATTTCCTCAAACTCGCATACACATTCCATAATATAGTAAATTTATAGAGTGTTAGGATTGCATAAGCAAAGCACTATTCAATTCATCCAAAAGATTAAGTGCCTTTATACAAGTCACAACATAGTCTTCTCAAGCATATAAGACATATATGGGTCTATACAAGGTATATAACCCTAGCCATGGTTTAGTATGCACACAATCATATAAGGTTTTAGCTCATTATTAGTAAGGCAACATAGCCATATAGGTGGAATTCATCCATCACAAGGCACATGTATACATGATGGTAAAATAACCCACCATAAGTACATGTACATATACACTATGTGTATTTATAGCCACATAAAGTAAATTATGCAAGCATAATCCCTTGAAAGGGTATGCATAACCACACAAAATCTCAACCATCTTTTCAATAATAATCTAAAATCATCTTAACATGTCCAAAATTCATCCAAAACCTTAAATCATAGGCTTTGATATTAGATGAAATAACACCAAAAAAATTATAATTATCTTACAGAGTACACAATGGAACATCAAAAGGCCCCACTGCATAAAATTAATGCAATGAAATACATCTCAACAAAATCTATAGGAAGTAATAGAAACCCACAACCAACATTATAATTATCCCAAGTAGATAAGGCTATAATCAACTAGAATATAATTAAGCACATCCAAGAATGTCTAGTTAGTTAATTGCTAGATAAGCAAATAAAATATGATATAAGTGCAATACTTAAGCATGGGGGTCCAAATAACTAAACATAAGGGTCCATCTCATTAACTTGCTTAGACAAGTCTTATCACATCATGAGAACAATGGGTGGAGATCTATAATCCACTTCTAAAACCAACATAGCAAGGCTATTGAGTTACCATAGGCTTATGGGATCTTCTCAAGTAAAGGATCAATCTGTATGCTACCTCCATTAGATCACTATACCATGATCTAAGTTCCTTGGGTAACATTGCACTTTCACTCCTTACTTGACAAGGGTCACGCATGGGATATAACTCCATGAAGAAGGATGATTCTCCTTAAATTAGATGTGTTACAATATACTTAACTCAAGGTGGACGTCATCACACATGTGAGCCTTTTATTGAAAAAAGTGTACAATTGGCATTGGGAAATCAATTACTTCTTATGATATAGGAACATCATCTCATAATCCTACCATAGGGGTCTTTACATCTTAAATGTTACTTACTTATCCTTTAGTTATCATACCCTATTATTGTATAAACTTAGGTATTCATGCCATTTATTTAGCATGCATATGACCACGCAAGAGTTCATTACTTAATCAGCCTCAAGCATTAACTTATGTGTTCATTAAGGAATATTATGATTTAGTAACTCATTGCCAAGGTGGATTATTTAATCATATAACTAAGTGTAAACATTAAGGTTTCCATAGCTTACTAAATTTTCATCCTCATACTAGAATCATTTACCAATCACAAGGATTATTCACATTTTACTAATCACAACACAAAGTATATCAAGAATTTCATTGATAAGGTAATCTCATAATTTCAAGAATGCATATCTATTATAACCAATGAATACGTATTCTCATGAAAGCATTAATAAAAATATAACTAATTTTTCATTAATCAAGAGTTGCATTATAAATAGCCAAAATAATAGACTTTTGAAAGCATGCCCTATATCTAAAATACTACAACACTATTATTTGTACGATCCATAAACCATAATATGGGCCCACATAAAAATATCATTAATCTAGAGTAATTCATTACTTAAGAAATATAAGTAAGCTCACTCAAAATGATATTATAATCAGTAAACAGTCATTACCATAATATAGTAATGAAAACATACTACTTTGAGTCACCAAGAACTACTTACATAATCTAATTACAACTTGTTTTCAGCCAAGGTTATATACATGTTACAGGCCATGTATACAATAAAAATGCTACAATTAAGAGATGTATTATAACATGATTCTATTGACATAAACAAGAGGTAAGTCTAAATACTAAATAGACAGCCCATGTCATGAGAATGTCATTAGATAATATTCATCACAAAATCTATGTAAATATATACATCACTGCATCAAGGAAATTTACAACCTCTAATTGTTTTCAGCATACCATAATTCAACACCATATTGCTTTCATATAATTTCAAGATTAAAGACATTATAGTTATAGTTATTCCAATAATAAACTTTTTACAATTTTATGCCTACTTAAAATGAACAAATATATCACTAACTCTAGTACATACAATAATATATAAGGATCAAGTGTAACATAATGCATTCTAAATACACTACCACTCATATGGTAAATAGATCCCAATATAAATGTTTACTAAAAAATTAAATACAGTTGATTAAATATACAAGAATGAATAAATTATCATCAAGAATGCCTCTAATGTTAACATCATATCCAATAATGTCAATTTTCCAACATAACGATATTACAAAGTTTCATAAGGTAATAAGATGGAACCATAACATAAAATAGATAATCAGCTACAATCTAACATGCCAACATCATATGTCAATAGGCACAAGCAAGAGGCAAGCTACCATATGAAAATCCAAGTGTATCAATGGATAAGGATGAACATAATAAGTGGAACACCCCTTGAAACTAGCCCTATGAACCCCCACCATTGGTGCATGTTACCACCCCAACCATTAGCTTGGTGAAGGTTTTTAAAAACCAGGTACTTGAGTGAGTATACACATAATACTAAGCCACCAATAAGGACATATAAAATAGTCAATAAAGGATGAGAGAAATAATATAGTCAACATATAACCACAACACTCAGCTAAGCCAGTTGACCTGAGTAATGCCCAAAGCCTACATTGAATCTTTATAGAGGATGATTTTAAATGTAAATTAGGGTCTATTTTATCTAATTCATATGACCAAAAGGTCTAGTTAGGGTCCAATACTCAACCCAAGAGGTTTATCTGAGAGTAATATAATTAAACTCAATGGAATTAACCCATGATAGCCGTATTAACTCAATAGAGTCAAAAGAGGAAAAGCATAACATTCATTAATAGAAAAATAAACTTAGTTGGGCTTTAAAATGGTCGTGTATGGCCAATATTTAATTTATTCAAAAATTCCAACCAATCCAAAACCAAGAACGATGCATTATCATTTTAACAAAATGAAATAAAATAATTTGTTGACCATAATTGATAACTTAGCCCAATCATTTGTGTGAAACCACTCTCCAAAAATAGGGGAAAATAAAGGTTTATAATCCATAGGGATAATTTAATTTTATTATAATTCAAACTTAGAATCCTTAAAGGAGATTATGCATAGCAGAGGTATGGCATCAAGTGATGTTCAAGACTATCTGAAGCATCAATAGAAATATAAACCAGGAAGTCATCAAGCTTCTGAAAAGTATATTTATATTATATATATTTTTTATAAAAACAACTTAAATTTAATCACAAATAATGGAGGCATCAAGCCTCAGCTAAATCTATTCATTTTACATATGATATCTAGCAAACATTGTCAATAATAAACAAGGTCATAATAATAATCCAAATGGAGCATGATGCTTAAGATGTTAATTAAGCCAATTTAGGGAAGCATAATTATTTTGGTTAATATTTGATCTTAGAGTAAAATCCTAATTTTAAAACCCCTCAATTTAATTCTCACCTTTTTTTAAATTAAAAAAATCATCAAAAAAAAGGTCCAGCACAATCCTTAAGCACCCAGCAAGGAGAATTTTGAATTTAAATCAAATCTGGCCATTATAGATTCATAAGGGAAGTCTCACAACAACCCCATGCATCTAGAATGATACATATAAATTCTAGTGAGAACTAAAATAGAGAAAACACATTCCCAGAGTAAATTCAAACATAACACATACTTGACAAGTGTAGGGTGCTATGGAGGAATCAAGGGTTTTAAGGATAAGAGTTTGGGCATCCTCTTTTTTTCTAATAGCCTACAGCTATGATAAATGGCTACCAAATCTGGCATTGGCTTCCCTAGGGTTTTGACCCTGCCCACCCTTCTATGTAGAGTAGTAAGAGATCCAAATCAAAAAAAGGTAACACGATAATTTGAGGCCAAATATATTTCCAGCCAACACTTGATCTTGCATTAAATAGGAACATTATTTCCTTCATACATTTAGCATTTGATTTTGAACCTAAGGATATGGAGCATTCATATTATCTATAGATTAAGTAAAAGTATAGAATTTCCTTCCTTTTAACTTTTTCCCCCCATAAGCATTCAAAGATGCCCTCTTTCCATCTCTTTCCATTCTACTCCATGCCATCCATAGCCTCCCCTAGTTTGACCCCTTGTATCCCCCTAGATTTACTATTTATTTTTAAACCCAAGTATATAGAACATTGTGATATTGATTGTTGGTTAGGAAGAAATACAATGTCTTTCCTTCATTCAAACTTGTTTTCTAGCATAGGCATTCCAAGAACAACCCCATTTCAATTGCCAAGAAACAAAAACATATCTACTCTTCTATCTTGTTTTCTACCCCCCCCCCCAACATTTCCATTTTCTAAAACCGAGGGTGCGGGTCAACAACTAGCCACCAAAATTGAATGTCAACCAAAATAAAAATAATGAAAATCATCCTCCCCCCTTATTTATTCTCACATGAGCCAAAGAAAAGTAAAATAGTAAAATAAAAATAAATAAACCACCTAAGTCGATCTAGGAATAGTTAATCAATAAAATATTAAAATAAATAATGATTAAATCTCATAAATCAATTCATTAATAATAAAATGGTAATAATACATAAATCAAAAAAATTGTTAAATAAATATTAATTAAAAAATATATAAATTGATAACAAAATAATAATAAAATAAAATCATTAAATAAAAACAATTACAAAAATAAATAAGTTATTAAAATAATAATAATTATTATCAGTTCATTTAAGATAATAATAATAATAATTGTTAAAATAATAATGATCACTAGAAATCATAAAATTGACCCAATTATAAAAATCGATATATAACAATAATAATTATCAAATCCCTCAAATAGATCAAAGCTCCCAATGGTCAATCACCCATGAAGGAGGTTGCTAACATGATTACTAAGGTCAAGAGACCCAATATGGTCTATTCATACCTAACCCCAACTAGGCTAAAATACAAGCCACAATTAAAATAATGTCACCAAGAAAAAGGATCAACACATGAAACCAAACACGAGAATAACTCCAAGAAAGGAACCATAACAACACACACATGTGAAAATATATGACAAGGCCAATAAAAATGAAAATTAATAATGCAATAGGACATAAATAATGGTGGCTCAATATCATATAGTATATGTTATACTTGTCAGAGTGACATTCCAACTACTCAATCACCAACAAGTATACTTGAGATGTCTAAACCCATCACCGAGCTTAGTTCACAACCTAGTTCCTACATCCACTAATAAGACATTAGCAGCACTTGAATTATGTCCATAAATAAAAATCAATAATTAATTTAGAATGAACAATAACATGAACTGAGAATTTAAGCATAGTCATCAATAGCTAAAAAAAGTCCTAGAGTCAGTCCTGATAACAATGATTTTGAACATGAACTATGAACACCACCTACAACTACAAGAGTAATCAATGTCAATCTACATCAATGATACATGCTAAAGTTATAAGATATAATAACGTAACTAAACTAAATCAGCATATACATAAAATAGGATAAAATGAATCTAGTGTAAGCAGTATGAATCTAATAATGTAATGTAATTGTGTAGAATTTTTTGACATCATTTTCCTTCATCTTCTTGTATCATAGTTTATAATGGTATTTCTTTTGGATCCTTATCTATTATGTAATGAAATTGTATTGTATCTTCATTAGTTATAGTTGATATATCCTCCATATATGGTGTAGCAGGGAAGGTATTTAGGCTACCTATTTATATATAGACAATAAGATCTTCACTTTTATCAAAAATATTTATGGTCATAATTTATGTGAGGAAACCTATTCTTATTTTACAATGAAGGGAATCCTCATATGCCCCCAATTATAGTAAGAGAAACTCATCATTTAAAGATTCGTTTAATGTCAAATTCTCTTGGGAAACTATGTCATCAATTTGATGATGGTATACCATTCATAGTGTATATACATGATGAACTTCTCATCTTGGTTCTAGATTTGCTTTGAACAAATGTGTATAAATAATAGCTTGTGTGATTGTTCCTTACTTATTAGTCATTGAATTTTCTATATATCTAAGACCTTTTTGTCCTTTATGAATGGATTTTGTAATGGGATGAACAATTCCTTGTGCATGTTTTCCCAATCCTTGTATTGTATATCTAATTTTTTGTATATATTTTAGCTTGAAACCATATTAGTTGTAATTTTTTGGTGGTGATAACATTGGATCTAGAGAAGATATTGGTGCCTCATTTCTTTTGGGTTATTGATAAGAGGGTTACTTATGAGGGATGTGTGTGTGTGTGTATGTGTCCTTGTTGACTAAATTTTAGGCATGCTTGTAATTTATAATGTATTACATTCATATCATGAATCCATGGTCTCCCAATAAAATATAAAAATTGAGGACCTAACAAATTGTGTCTATTATTCAAGGCACCATTTTTATATGTAGTGTAGTTTATCCTAATAATTTTTATGGGATATGATTAAATCCTTGATTTTTCATGTTTAATTAGTTAATATATTTTGCCTCAATACCAATTATGTTTAATAAGGATATATTATAAATGTTTAATCTTGATCTATTATCCACCAAAACTCACTTGATTCCCTTGTTTTGAACTTGTACTTTAGTACACAATGGCAAATGTTGATATGTAATGTGCTTAAGAGGTAGGTCTTATTTTTCAAATATATACTTTATTTCTTCCATCATAGTGTATTGATAATATAGACCACATATGGTGGTTCTACATCATTTGGTAAAAATGTATCATGTAATGTTGCATAATAAATGTCTTTGTAAATAGGCATCATTTGAAGCAATTCTAATAAAGAGATTTTGGTGATCCATGATATAATATCCCTTAGATTTATTAGCTTAATAGGTGGGAGGTGATTGGGTTTGGTAAGGTAATTTGGTTTGTATTACTAGTCAGGTAACCTTACCCCTTTGTGTTATGACAACATGGACCATTGGATCTAATATAAATGAAAGGATAATATTATGGGTTGGATGGTAGTTCTCAACATTCTAAAATATATGGGAGGAACAAGATTAGTCTTACATGTCCTTATTGTCTATTAGTTAATGAATATTGAATATTAAGATATTGTAAACTATGAACATTTTATGTATGAGTTGTGTTAATTTTATTTTTGTTCCTACCTTTAACTCATTTGTTTACATAATTTATCCAATTAAAATATAAAATCCAAGTAAAATAATATGAAAATATTACCTTCATGACTTTCATTAGTAAATAAATATCATGTTGATTTTAGATGTACAATCACTAAGAAGGGGGGTGAATCAATGAGCCCAAACAATCCAACTTCAATTTCAATTACTTTCAAGTCTTAATCAATTACCATAAGCATTCATGAAGCATACACATCATTCATAGCAATGAGCAAGAGAGACAATGCAAGATCAATCACATAACACATGATATATCAAGGAAACCCTCCTTGTGGAGAAAACCCACTAGAACCTACAATTGGACTACTATCCTATAATAACAATAAACAATTTAGATCAGCTATAATTGATTAAGGAACTACCATCCCTATTTAGTGAGACTACAATCCCACAAGGTGCTACAACACCTATCTAGCTAAGTTGCCACAATAACTAGACCTGTAACAAGTTTCACCTTGCAAGGAGGTTTTAACCCCCTTAGATGTTAAGCTGTAACAAAAACACCTATGAACACATCCACCTTTTAATTGATGTCTTCAACACCTAATGATGGACCTCTGATTATCACTCTTCACCTTCACTCATACTCAAATAAAAAGAGGACTATTCTACCAAAACAATTATGGCCTATAGGTCATACAAATAATCCTCAATCTATTCTACTCTTCAACTCATCCACAACTCACCCACCCTTTCCTTTGTTTCATAATACTATGCTCTCAAATGCACATTCTAAACCTAAGTCTTTCTCAAGTCTAGAAACCATGACATTTGGTTTCACTATATATAGAGAATTTATGATTATCAACATCTTGGTTAGCCATTAGGAATGCATTAATCCTTAATGCATCTATCATACTAATAAATAGCTTTATACAATCTTCATAGGTTATCCATAGCATCTATGGGTCACCCTTAAGTAGTTACACCTTTCAATTAGGCCCTTGTAGCTCTTATAGATCTAATGGAGACATATTCATCCAATTAGCACATCATCAAACAAACTAAGAATATAGGACCACTTTCAATTAAATAGGTCCACTTTTTATGTCCCCTTCAACATCCTCAAATGATCATAGTCAACTCTACTCACCTCTATCTATGCTCAAATAATTCAAACGTTGACCTGGTGCATGAGAACATCATGAAAAAATACAAAATCATCTTATTAATCTTTGTTCATACTATATACAAATGGTAAAATATTTATAATTCACATAAAATATCCTTATGAATTCTACAACATGCTCCAAAATCTAATTCATCATGAGACAACCAAATAATAACAAAACAAGCTCGAACATCCTTCTTAGGTCACTTATAGAACATAGTCAAACACATAATCAACTTTGAACCTTTAAAAATTTAAATATACATAATTTAATATCTTAAAATTCATATTTTTAGATGCACCTTATATTCCTCTACAAGTTTGCTTTTTACACAATGAGCAAATTTTCCATAAATCGAAAGATATAGCCAAAATGCAAAGCACTAATTTTTCCTTCACAAATTCAAATATTCAAATGCAAATGGTCATAGTTAAACCTTAGGCACTATGTTCGCATCTTATGTCCTTATCTCTCATATTAAACATGCATCATCGATCTTATTATACAAATATTAACCTTTAACACATAGTACACCAATACCAAACATTAAACCTTGAACATGTTGACCTCATCTCATACACTCTAGAAACTTTTAGCTCATACACTCTATCGATCTATTTCGAGATTATCCTTTCTTTAGCAATACTAAACAACTATCACTTTGACCTCTTGGCTTTAAATTTCACCATTGATGTCTATTTTCATGATCACCCACTCATCATTGATCATTTGAAGAAGCTCAATCTTTATCTCTACTTAGTATTAAACAATGAACACTTAACCTCATCTCACTGCTTCCTGACATCTTGGAGTAACTCACTCTATTGATGTTTCTTAAACTTTAACTTATGCAAAAATGACTAAGTATGAGAACCATTACAATCTATTTGTAAGGTCAACTTTTCACCTCTATATCTTTTTCTTTTCTCAAGTGCATGTTTTAAAATTTGGACCATATGATCTCCTCATGTAGGATAATCCAACCATGTATCAATCTACTCCTAGAACCCTCACATGTGTGATATATAATGACATCAAAATGCCTCCTTATATTTATCTATCATAGATCCAATAATGTCAAGAATTGTTTTGGAGGCCAACTTTGCACATGCATATCTTTTTGATGAACTTCAATTTATGATCTAAAATTTAACACAAATTAACTAGGAACAAAACTAAATAAACCCATTTAATAAACTTCTCTTAAAATGTCCACACATGCAAGATTTTCCATCACCTAACTACTTAGCTCTTTCTTGCCTCATGCAAATTTAGCCAAGTATGGGAAAACACTATCAAATTGCCTAGGAACACAACTTCATGATTTGACATATGATCTAAAATTTATGGAAAATCAACTAAGGACTAATTTTATCACAACCATATGACCAACTCCTTCTGACTCATCCACATGTGGCAATGGTAACATCATCAAAATGCCTACTTAGATTTTCTACCACTAGACCTAAAATGTCTAAATGAAAACTATGATCAACCAGATGAATTCCACTCATACACACAAATAATAAAATCATATAATACATATTATGGGACCTATTTAATATCCTCAACTCACCATAATCATCCCTAAAAATCTCCAACTAAGCCAAATCTAAATATCAACCAATCATACTTCAAGCATACTAGCCACATTATCCACTAACCTGGACACATTCATGACATCATTGACAATGCTCAAACAATATCCACCTTTGTCATTGATGTCAACAATCATCATATAGCAATATACAGTTCACCTTCCTTCTCTCTTTTCAAGTACTCTCATAATAAGAACTTTCTCCCCTTTTGAAACAATGACAAAGTGGGCACAATATGATCTTGAGGACTTTAAAATACCATCACATGAGAGGATCACATTATAAATATGATACAAACTCCCCCTTCCCTTGATTAAACCTCTTATTTCTTTAACAATTTCCTCTTGTTCCATGCTAACACCCTCTTCAACCAAGCACTACAACCAATGATTACAGAACACACAAAACTATTAAAATCTAATGGAACTCCTCATGAAACATCTAAGAGGGACTCCCCCTAAGATATTTTATCCATTTCAAATCCTTGATCATCTTCATATCTCCATACACCATGAAGAACCATCACATAGGCTTACAAGTCCCTTCTCTCAAGAACCATCAATAGAAGTTCATGTTACTCACCAAATATTATTAAGCCACCTAAAAACACCCATTCTAACCCTATAAAATAGATCCTTCACAAACCTCTAGAGAAATATCGTGAACTTGTTACTCCCCCTTAACCAAAGACCTTTTATTAATTCATAGAGAGAGAAATGAAACCCAATCTTTGTCTTAGATACTCAAAAGTAGCTTTTGACAATGGTTTGGTCATAATATCTATAAGTTAATATTTTTTAGGCACATGCTCCAACTTAACACAATGATTAATCATTTATTCTTTCAAGAAATGATATATAATAGGAATGTATTTAGTTTTTGAGTGCATAATAGGATCTTTTGAGATACCAATTGCACTAGTATTATCACAATAAATAGGACAAGGTCCATTTTGTATTACCTTATAATCCTCTAAAGTTTATTTTATCCACATGACTTGTGTACAACAAGAGGAAATTATTATATACTTAACTTCTATAGTTGATAGAGACATTGACGCTTGCTTCTTTCTTAGCCAAGACACGAAGAATTCTCCCATGAAGAAGACCTCACCATTAGTATTCCTCTTATCATCCACACATCATGCCCAATTAGCATTAGTATATGATTTCAAAGATAATTCTTTACTCCTAGGATACCATAAACTATAGTTATGGTGCCTTTGAGATATCTCAAGATCCTTTTGACTACTTTCAAGTGAGATTATCTAGATTCAAATTGAAACCTTCATACAAGACCTATTTATTGCATGATTTTAAGCCTAGATGTAGTAGAGTAAAAAAGATTTCTAATTATGGATATATATAAAGTTTGATCAACTTTTGGTGAGTCATCTAGTTTACTTAACTTGCATCCTATGATCATTGGAGTACCCATTAGCTTACAATCCATCATGTCAAACTTCCTTAGAATATCCTTGATGTATTTATATTTTGAAATGAATATCCCAACATCAAGTTGATTAATCTATAATCCTAAGAAGAAAGATAGTTCTCCCAACATTGACATTTTAAACTCAGTCTTCATAGTATCTACAAATTCTTTACTCATTTTAATATTTTTAGATCCAAAAACTACATCATCAAAATATACAACTATAAATTTATGATTACCTTCTATCTTAATGTAAAAATTAATATTATCTACCCCACTTTTAAAACCTTGAATCAAAAGATACTTATCTAGCCAGTCATACCAAGGTTTAGGAGCTTGTTTAAGACCATATAGAGCCTTCTTCAATTTATACACAAAATATTGATTGCTTGACATGAATTATCCTTCAAGTAACTTAATGTATACTTCTTCTTCTAAGTCATCATTTAATAATTCATATTTCGCATCCATTTGATATACCTTAAATCCTTTGAAACATGCATATGCCAAAAAGAGTCTAATGGCTTCCATCCTTGCCACAAGAGCAAAAGTCTCATCAAAATCTATTGCTTCAACATTATCATATCCTTTACACACAAATATAGCCTTTTTCCTTGTGAATTATCCTTTCTCATCCATATTATTTTTGAAAACCCATTTAGTACCTATCACATTTTTATCTTCTAGCTTAGGAACTAAGTCCCATGTTTTATTCTTTTCTATTTGATCAATTTCTAAATCCATTACATCATTTTAACTTTCATTTTTGATAGATTTCATAAATGTTTTGAGTTAAATCATGGATAATAGATCTAAGTCTTGTTGATTTTGATTGATCAACATTCTTCTTCTAGTCTACAACCTTGCATTAATATTTCTAATAACTTGAAAGATTGGATGATCTTTTTGAATTCTTCTAGATAGAGCTCTAGAGTTTTGTCCCTCTTCCTCCTCTTTATCTTCATCATATATTTAAATGGATAGTTCATCATTGTTTGCAATAGAATTCTTAATTGAATCACTTACTTGTAATTTTGGCTTCTTGACTCTACTTGTCTCATCTATCCTTACATTTGAACTTTCAAAAATTTTGTGAAGTCTCTTATTAAAGCACCTATAGGTAGTATTGATAGAAGAATAACCTAATAATATTCCCTCATTATATCTTGAATGAAATTTTCCAATATTCTCTTCATCTCTTTTGATGAAGCACCTACTCCCAAATACTTTGACATGTTTGACACTAGCCACTCTATGCTTCCATAACTCATAAGAAGTCTTATTACCATTTACTCTGATTTGACACCTATTTAGGATGTAAATAAAAGTGTTGGTTGCCTCTTCTTAACAGCCATCTAATAATTTTACATCTTGAATCATCATTCTACCCATCTCAATAACAACCATATTCTTAATTTCAACCACACCATTCTATTGTGGTGTTCTAGTAGTAAAATATTATCTTTTTATCCCATGTTCTTCGAAAAAATCATCAAAATTATGAGACCAAAACTCACCTCCTCTATTTGATCTCACACACTTGATCTTTGAACCCTTATCATTTTCCACAGCAGCTTTTAATGCCACAAATTTTACAAAAGCTTATGATTTTTCTTTAAGAAAGAATATCCAAGTCATCCTAGTAAAATCAGAAATGAGAAGCATGAAGTAGCTATTACCTTGAATACTTTGAGTTGTCATAGGTCCACATAGATCAATGTGGATCAACTCCAATGGCTCTATAGTGGATAACTCCTTGGTTTTGTATCTTCTCTTGGTTTGTTTCCCATGAATACATGTCTTGCAAAGAAAATGATAATTCTTAGACATATGCCATACCAACCCCTTTGAACTAATTTTTATCATATTATCAAAATTTATATGTCCAATACTTCTATGTTAAATCCAGCTTTCTTCCAATTAACTTTAAAATCACTCTTCCTTCTTGGATTCATGGAATACATACATGTTGTTATCTATTTTATGAACATTTGAAATTAATCTACTATATTTTATCTTTCTTATTTCACATACATCATCTTAAAAAGTTACAACATTTCCTTGCTTACACATTTGGCTCACACTTAAAATATTATGTTAGTATATTTTACCATTTTCCAAACTCATAGTACCTTTATCAAATATGTTAGGAAATTTTTTGTCACCAAATCTAACAACACCTAGGTTGGTCTTTTTAAGAGAGATAAACTTGCTCTTGTCTCTTGTCATATGATTTGAGCATCCATTGTCTATGAACCATCTCTTGTTCTCATCTTATTGAGTATGTAAGGTTAATTAAACAAATAATTACTCTTCCTTTGGTGATTTTCTTGTATTTTTCTTCTTTTATTCTTTAGACTTAGTCTCCTTGAACCATTTGATAGTGTCAATGACTTGTATATCCTTTTTCCAAAATGATCTTTTACAATTTTTAGATATATAACCTTGTTAAATACAATTGTATCATATGAGATCTTTTTTTATCTCTGGTGAGAGGGCATAGTCTCTATATCTATGACCAAAATGATTACAAGAGAAGTAATACCCATTGAAGACTATGTTTATATTTGACTTCCTTTTTTCTTGATCATTATTGATCCATGAATTTTCATTATTGAACCTTTTGGTGGAGATGAAATCTCATTTTTCCTTAGATAAAATTACATCTAAGTAAGTCATAACTTTATTTTCCAATTATTCCATTATTTGATTAAGATATTTATTCAACATGACCTATAGATTCTTGATTATTGCCTCTAGATTTTTCACTTATGTATTCACACCATTAACTTTTGATAAAGCACATACTAGATTGTCTTAAATGTAAGCCATAACCTCTTTGTCAATCATTTTACCTTTGATCACCTTCAAGTGGTTAACATTTACACGAAGGACCTACTCTGATACCAATTGTTAGATGTATAATCACTAAGAATAGGGGGGTAAATCCATGAGCCTAAATAATCCAAATTCAATTTCAATTACTTTCAAGTTCTTAATCAATTTCTATAAGCATTCATGAAGCATACACATCATTCATAGCAATGAGCAATAGAGAAAATGCAAGATCAACCACATAACACATGACATATGTGGGAAACCCTATTGGGGGATAAAACCCATTGGAACCTACAATTGGAATAATATCCAATAATATTAAGAACCAATTTAGATCAGCTATAAAATATCAAAGAACTATCATCCCTATTTAGTGAGACTGAAATTCCATAAGATACTACAACACTTATCTAGCTGAGCTTCCACAAAAAATATACCTTTAGCAAGTTTAATCTTGTAAAGAGGATATAACCCCCTTAGATGCTAAGCTACAATAACAACATCTATGAATTCATCCACATTTAAATAGGTTTCTTCAACACTCAATGATGGACCTCTGATTATCACTCTTCACCTTCTCTCATACTCAAACAACAAGAGCACTATTCTACCAAAAAAAATATGACCTACAAGTCATAAAAATAGTCCTCAATTTTTTATGCTCTTCAAATCATCCATTTTTCACCCACCATTTCCTTCGCTTCATAAAACTTTTCTCTCAAATTCACATTCCACACCTAACTCTTTCACAAATCTAGAAACCATCACATTTGGTTTCACTATATATAGAGCATTCATGATTATCAATGTCTTGATCAACCATTAGGAATGCCTTAATCCTAGCATATATAATACAAAGACACAACTCAATATAATCTTCAAATGTCAGCCATAGCATCGATGGGTCACCCTTAAGTAGTTATACCTTTCAATTAGGCCCTTGTAGCTCTTACATGTCTCATGGAGACATATTCACCCAATTAGCTCATCATCAAAAAAACTAAGAACATAGGACCACTTTCAATTACATGGTTCCACTCTTTATGTCCCCTTAAACATCCTTAAATGATCATATTTAACTCTTTTCACCTCTGCATATGCTCAAATAACTCAAATATTGACCTGGTCCATAGGAACATCATGAATGAATACATAGTCATCTTCTTAAGCTTTGTTCATACTCTATACGAATAATAAAATATTTATAATTCACATAAATTATAATTATGGAGTCTACAACATTCTTCATAATCTAATTCATCATGAGACAACCAAAAAATAATAAAATAAGCTCAAACATCCTTCTTGGGTCACTTCTAGAACATAGTCAAACACACAATCAACTTTGAACATTCAAAAAATTTATTCTACATACTTTCAAATATTAAAAATAATATTTCTAGATGAATCTTGGAGTCCTCTACAAGTTTTATTTTTACACCATGAGCAAATTATGCATAGATCAAAAGATATAGCAAAAATATAGAGCACTAGTTTTTCTTTTGTAAATTCAAATATTCAAATACAATTGGTCATAGTAAAACCTTGGACACTATGCTCACATCTCATTTCCTCACTACTCAGATTAAACATGTATCATTGATCTTATTTTATGAATCTCAACCTTTAACACATATTTCACCAATGCCAAATGTTAAACCTTGAACATGTTGACCTCATCTCATGTACTCTGGCAACTTTGACCTCATGCACTCCATCGATCTCTTTTGATATTGTCCTTTCTGTAGAAAGTATATACAACTATCACTTTGACCTCTTGACTTTAAGAAACACTATTAATCTCTATCTACATTATCACCCACTCATCGTTGATCCTTGGAAGAAGTTTTATCTTTATCTATGCTTAGTGTTAAACAATAAACACTTATCCTCATCTTGTTGCTTTCTAACATCTTGGATAAATTCACTCCATCAATGTTGCTTAAATTTTAACTTGTGCAAAAATGACTAAGTATGAGAACCATTGTAATCTATTTATAAGGTCAAATTTGCACCTCCATATCTTTTTCTTCACTCAAGTGCATATTCTAAAATTTGGATCATATGATCTCCTCACATAGGATAATCCAACCATGTGTCAATATATTCTTATAACCCTCACATTTATTAGATATAATGACACCAAAATTCCTCCTTATACTTATCTATCATAAAGCCAATAATGTCAAGAATTGCCTATAAGGCTAACTTTGCACATGCATATATTTTGATACGCTTCGGTGCATGATCTAAAATTTAGTGAAACTCAACTAGGAATAAAAATTAACAAAACCATATGATAAAATTCTCATGAAATTTCCACACATTTTATATATTCCATCACCAAACTACTTACTCGGTTCTTTCTTACCTCATGTAAATTTGGCTAAGTATGGCAAAACACTATCAAACTACTTAAGAGCCTAACTTTATGCTTTAATGCATGATTTAAAATTTATAAAAAAATAAACTAGGGACTAATATGATCACAACCATATTACCAACTCCCTATGACTCATCCACATGTGGCAATGGTGACATCATCAAACTACCTACTCAAATTTTCTACCACTAGACCTAAAATGTCTAGATGAAACTATGATCAACTAGATGAATTCCACTCATACACACAAGCACTCAAAGCATATAATAAATATTATGGGACCTATTTCACATCCTCAACTCACCATACTCATCCTTAAACATCTCTAACCAAGCCAAATCTGAAGATCAACCAATCATATTTCAAGCATACTAGGACAAGCACATTTCACACTTTATCATTATCATCTAGACTATCAAGGTACTTCATCCACTCACTTAGACACCTACATGACATCATCATGACATATTTTACAATTCTCTAATATTTGATTTAATATATCCATGGTTAATGTGTGTTATTAAGGAATAATTAGAAATTAGGTCTAAAAATAAAACCTTAAGGCTAAAATATAAACCCTGGAAGGATGAAACCCTAAGGGATACCTAGGGTTTGACATATTTTGATTATTATTTAGGTTCACCAATATTTTTTACATTAATTTATATTAATATGAAATAATTAATTTAGTTAAGAGTTAAACTAGTATTTAAATTCATACTACTAAATATGGCATTTAAACATGAATTTGAATGTAAAACCTTGAAATAGATTACAATTATTTGATAAGTGTCATTGATAAATATATTATGTAAAATAAATGGATAAGTACTTAGATTTTATAATTGACTATCTAACTCTAATTATTTTTTTACAATGGAAAACATACTAAAAATATATGTGATTCATCTTGTTCAGAGACCATATGTCTATCTGCATAGGGTCAGTTTCATTAAATCTTAGTCAATATTGATTATACATATTGACTTTAGTGGTTGGTAATGACTTGTACCAAAAGATGGGTTTATGGTAGTATGGTCACCTTCACCTATATTTGAAAAAATTATTTATGTGATGCATAACCTTGATGATGTGCACAACTCTTAAGATTAGCCTCCTTCACCTTGAATCCATGGGTTTGGTTTTTAGGGCTAGAAACCTACAAAAAATGGAGAAATTTAATGGGTTGAGATGACCCCAATCACCCACATTGATTATTAATTATTTCCTATGTATATGATACTCCAAGGAGGGAAACCAAGCCACATAGTTCTCTCACATATTGTGATTATGTAATTATGCTCCATCACTAATGAATGCAACTAGTTATTTTACTTTGATACTAGACAATGAATTCTTTAAATTGGATTTGGTATACTTCAGACTTGGTTGTGGGATTCCCCTATTGATTTATTTTACAAATTGAGAGTAATAGGATAGTTTTACTCAGTGTGCAATAGTTTATAGATGTGTACCAAATAAATTCTAAGTCCCGTATCAAGTGAGGCCTTAATTTTTATATATATGATTCAAATTGGATAATTTCTCATGCCATCAACATGTTAGGTAGTTAGAACAACCCTATGTAAATATTTTATTTTAAATTAGTCATTGTTGGGAGAGGGTCACTATTTCCAAGGTAAAAAAAAATCTATGACAAAGTTTACCAAGATGGAATGAGTTGAAGGATGTTGATGACTCTTTATTTGGGGTAGCTAAGTGTAGAACATGTTGATTGTAAATTTGTAAGTTTATTTATATATGTAGCTTGCAACTTTTAATTCATACCTAATTATTCTTAATAATTAATTATTTTTTCAAGATAATGTGTGTGAATTTAAGGCCACCAAGTAAGTGTTGGAGAAACTAAAATCCCTTAGATGGAAAACCAATGCATTCAATGAGTGGAAGCATTCTAGGGGTTTTGTGTCAGTATGACATTATTATTTTATATGTATTAATAATTTAATTTATAATTTAAATTATCTACTTAAAATTAATTGAATTTGAAATATTTTAATAGTTATTTAATAATTTCATATTTAGTGAATAGATCATAAATTTTAGTTGATGGCAATGATTAAATAGGATGATGATAATCATGATGATCCTGACTATGACTACAGAAACCTATCATTGCATAAAGTGGAGTATAGTCCAAAAAATATAGGTAATGAGCTCATAGATGATGATGATGGTGAGAATTAGATGATGATAGTTCATAGTTGTAGTTTTTATCTAATTTTTAATTTGAACTTATGATATTATACTCTTCAACATTATATTCTCATCATCATTGATTTATCTATTACATTAATTTTTGTGTGGAATTGTAATATATTAAGTTAGATTTCTTACTAATATTTTTTATATGTGTTATTTTTTTCAAATTTTTTTATGTTATTTTTTCTTTTCTTATTTATATTTAAAAATATGTTATTTTCATTAAAATTATCACAAAAACATTATTATATGTACTTTTTTTAATTATGGAATTTCATTTTGTATTGGTTGGATCTAAAAATATATTTTAATATTTTATTTTAGATTACTTATTTATACTTTAAAATATTTTATTTTCTCTCACATTAGAAAATCATAATTATGAAAATGTGTGTGTGATTATAAAATACGTAGATTTATAAAAAAAATTAAATGTATATGTATATGTATATGTATATGTATATGTATATGTATATGTATATGTATATGTATATGTATATGTATAATATAATTATTTGGTTTTTTAAATAATTATATTATTTTTATCTTTATTTTTTCATTTTTGATGTGGCATAAATTTGTGACATAAATGTCACATAAAATTAGCATAAAGGTGGTGTAAATATGGTGCAGCTAAAAATATTTAATTGCTTCATTTTTACACCACTAAAAATGATGTAAATTCCTCAAAGTCTCACCATGAAAAAAATTTATAATGGTCAACTTTCGATCTAAAAATGATCTAATTTATGGTGCAAATTATGCTTCATGTATTAGTAACATCATGGGACATGCTATAGAAAAAAATGAATTTTATGATGTTAAGGTCAAAAATGTGCGTTTGTGCACTTGAAGTACATAGACCATCTATTAGCCATTATTTTCCTCTTTGAACCATTGGGTCAAAAAGGTGTTAATGTGTTCTTATGTTTCATATATCTATTTGATGTATTAAACCTTTTTGCCAAATTGAATTTTATAAATTTTATAATCAATTTATTCTTAATTCTAACCTCTTCCCCTTTTTGACCCTTAACCCTTAAGTTTCTATAAGATCGGGATTTTTTTTAGGCCATTTATGAATGGCCACTTGCAAAACTCAAATTTTGAGAAGGGATAATTATGGAGGGGTGTTGGACAATTTTTGGCTTCTTTAGGTGTTTAATTTCCACTATCATCTTTAAATATGGGTTGTGGAGAACATTCTTGGCATATTATTAACTTTTTAGTGTCCTTTAACCCTCTTGAATGCCTTCATAAAATAGAAGTTAAAATAAGTGTAAGAGTAGTAAATGAAAGTGTAAGAGGGGGCATGGTGCCCATGTGACTTGTAAGAGATACTTATTACTTGTAAATAAAGATTTATTAGTGAGCAATACTTTAGGGGAAAGTCTTGGAAGAGAAGATGGACACATGGAAATTTTCTATTAGGTAAAATTTTAGAAGTATTTTCTATAAGTAAGAGAGTCATTCACTTGATTGGGGTTATCTTTCTACTTCTTTCATTATTTTCTTAGATCATTAGTGGTTATCCTTAGTTCCTATTGCATTGCAATGATTTAACTTTGGTGGTTTGGTGAATTGATATTGGGATGTGAAGGGAGAAGCAAAAATCTCCATGTAACATTCTTTTAACAGGTGAACCTAAGGTAGGATCCTAATCATGGAGTCCTCCCATGTGGGGATTAATTTAATTTTATTTCCCATTCTTCTTCCTTATTGAAAATATAGTTTTGTTTTTCATGATGCCATTATTAGGATTCATGGCCTTATTGATTATTTTATAATTTTGTTATTTTCCCATGTGTTACTTTACCCCTTTTTAAGGAGTTTTGAGAGTGTGATAAAAAACCCATTTGTGGTTGACTCTTGTTGTAATTTTTTAGAATGGTAAGGTTTTTGTACCACTTAGACCCGACCTTGTATATATGATGGATCATCTCTTGAATTTAGTGCTTAATTAATGGTTTGGCTAAAATAAATTCCCCTTTGTTAGAGCAAGGAGATTGTAATTTTTGCTTATTGTTAAGCAAAGAGATTTGACTTTATTATAACCCTTGTGCTATTTAGTCTTGTAAATAGTTTCTCCTCATTTTAGTGGTGGTTTTAGATGTTATTTTGATAAGTTGATAAAAGAAAGGTTATTATTTTTTGTATGTGTATTTTAGTTTTTCCTATAACCAATTCTCATATTTGGCCATGTTATTACCTTTTGAAATTTTTGTTTGGTTATGTGATACTTTGTGATGGAAGTTCTTGGCTTGGGGGTGCCAAAGGCACTTGATTAATGATTTAAAATGAATGGGAGGTGAGCCCCTCCTTGATTTAGACTTGTGTCTTACCTTGGATCTTGGATTTGAAGACTAGTTTTCTCTACTTTCTTCTTGTAAATAATATACAAATTTTAGTTGGTTGTTTGAAGCCATTAAAATGTAATAATTTAATTTAAATGTATTAAGAAATAGGGATGTTTCCATTGATATTGTAAGCATTGTGACAATTTTATTGAGCCTTGTTAGAAAGAGCCAAAGTAGTAAATTATAGATCTTAGTATTCTATGGTTTAATTAATTTAGAAATATTATGTTAAAATCTATATGTTGTTAGCTCGATATATTAGTGTAAATAAAATAGTTTAATTTCATTTTATTACTCAAAACAACATGAATTTCCTTAGGCCCAAAGAAGGAATAGTTTACTTTTTACAATTTTTACTATATATCTCACATAACTCCCTAAAATTTAATTTTTTTTGTAGTGAACTCTGTCACGATTCTACTGCATTTTGTGGAATAATTATAAGATCCATGAAATGAAAGTTATATTTTTTAATTAAAAACTACTATTCTACCTTTCCTTAAGAAAATATCTTAAATCCAAGTAATTAGTTTACATGTTTAATGAGGTATAATCAATCTTAAAATATTTTTATAAATAAATAAAGAATTTTCTAAGTTGAATGGAATCCATTTCACACATTTAGGAGTCATATGGAGCCCATTGTTATTTTTCAAAGTTTTGAACCCTGTAGGGTCATATTCTTACCTGCATACCCTTTGGTCATAGGGTAGGCCATTATATGTAGGGTAGTCTACATATTCATTTGAAATATCCAATGTGACCACGTAGTCAATGATTTGAGCCCATATGGGTTGACAGATAGGTTTAGTAATGTGGGTCGTTAAGAGAGACCATGTGGTCCCCATGTGATAGGTGGGGTAGTTGACGTTGATTTTGTAAGCCACTCGACTTATATATCATGGGTTAGATAGCCTCATAATTATGTTTAGTCATTTTTTGACATTTAATTAGTGGCATTTATTATTTAATATTTATTTAAATATTTAAATTTCTTTATATGAAATTGTGTAGTTTTTCCATGTAATTGTTTTGAACAAACTAGAACCCTTTCTAATTCCCATACTATTTTTTTTACAATTTATTCAGGTAGGTAGAAGACCCAGGAGAGGGGTGACCCAAAATAGACCCCCCTAATATAGTTCCCTCTTCCACATGGAATCATTTTTGGGGGCTAAAACCTTTTTAGTTTTCTAGAATAAATTATTTTTAAAAGAGGGTTATTTAAAAACTTTTTGACTTTTACGAGCTCCTAAAAACCTTGATACAAGTTGAACTAAAATATAACCCCCCTTAATTTCTCATACCCTTCCATAAAAAACTATTTTTAAAACTTTAAATTAAAAATTAAAAATCATTTTCTTTTAAACCTTGCTTAAACTACCTTTATTAGTTGTGGAGGAGCTTAATGCTTCCAAACACCATTTTTGAAAATTATGGGTGACTGAGACCTCTTGGAGACATTTTTAAAATATGGGTACCTTAAAAATAAATCCAAACTAACTTATATCAAGATATAAAAATAAAATAAAAAATATTTTTATGTCAAAAATTCTAGAGACCCCATTAAGGGTAGTCATCCAAGGATGAGGAAAGTATAGAAGGATGACTATGGATAAGGCATTATCAAAAACTTCCTTTCTCTACCATATCTAAATTTTTTACCTTGAAAAGTGAAATATAATCCTTTATTCTCTTTTATAAGGATTCTTAGGGTTTCCTCTACATGTCCTAATCTGATGGTGGAGATAGAAGAGATTCAATGATTGAGATGGGATGTTCTATCCTCAAAGAGATAAGAAAATATATTTTAGACCTTTTTTTTAGGTCATATGAAGACTATATATATTTTTAAGCCCTTTTCATAAAATTAATTCGTCCTAAAAATATAATTAATTTAAAACTTAAAGTTTGAACCAAGACCCATGATTACTTTATATTTCTCGAGGACCCATTAGAACCCCTTTGAGAGTTAGGATGAATCATTTGATCCAGTGGTTGCTCAAACCCACCTTGTTTTAGCCTGAAATATAGTTCAAACCTTGGAGGCATATGGCCCTCTTGGTTCATGTAAGTAGTTGTAGGGTAGTGGAGGGCTTGTACGCCAATTAGAATAAGTGGGGTCAACATAATTGTGTAGTGACTATGCAACTACTTTCAATTTTAAATCCATGCAGTTTAGGCATGTGTTTTTATTAGTGCATTTTATGCCCCATGCTATTAAGTTGGATTTCCCATTGGAAATTTGGATGTCTATAATGTGCATGTATATCATCAAAGATAATTGGCCTAATTTTGTGTGTATTTTATCAAGTGAAATCTTGAGCATGACACTCATGATTCCATAGAACACCTCAAGTAATCCTATAAAATTCCCCATATATGTGTGGTATGTGCTACAAATATATGTGATCTATGTTATCTAAACCTTATAATATACCCTAGAATTTGTATTTTCAATTTGATATGGTTTAAATATGTGGAATAATCTCAATGTATGCCCCCATTTTGATAGGAAATATGAATCTTTAAAATTGGTAATGTCAAAATACCATATATATGCATCATGTGTTATAATGAAGATATAATCATGTGGATTATATAAACCCATAAAAAATGTCATTATAGAAAATTTAAATATTTGAAGCATGTGTGAGACTGTATAATTTTTGGCAAGTGATCAAGTCATGGTTATATATATAGTCATCATATTTTTATATATAGAGGTGCTCATGTGATTAAGTAGTGAATGTTCATTATGCATTTTTAAGTTTGATAAGTTCATTAATCACTTGAAAATTGACCTATAGGTTTGTAACCTTTATGTTTATGGAAATATTATTATTAATTAATATTGTACTGATTTCTCTATAAGTTAAGTAAATGAGGTAGATGATTGAGTCTCATAGTTATGATTTCCTTGAATAATTAAATAATTTCCATATGCAATGCCCAATTGTTCATATTGTATTCATTGATTTTATCCTAGTCAATAGGATTGAATAAAGAGTAAGTATGATGAGTATATTATAGATATAGTCATGTAAAATGTTTGTCTATAATATATAAATAAATTATTACAAAACTAGTACCATTTATAAGAGTTTATCACATCCATTCCAACATGATTGATGGAAGGTAAAATGAACCTATGAGTCTCAAAAATATTGTGTTATCATGTCATAGTAGATTTATAGTAAAGTTGATTATTGTTCTTTATAACATAAAATTAACCAATTATAAATAGCATGAATTTTTTTTAATGAATCATTTGAACCTTATTTTCTACTGATTTTGAGCTCTAGTTAAAAAATGTTGATGTGACAAGATGTGACCCCAACATGATTAACCATTTAGAGAAATTATTGCAAGCAGAGGAACCTTTAGGACTCATATTTTTAGAGAAATATTATTTTTAACATATTTCCAATATTTTTAAAATTCATATTTTTTAATTAATCAATTTCTAAGTGTTTTTAATTGTCTTTATAATTTTACCAAATTTTTTTGGCATCTATCAAATCCAAGCTCTATCGACACTATATGTCTATCTATTAGAAGTGTTTGTCATAGGTGTCATATATTTTTTTACAAGTGTCCATAGAGTGTGATAAAATTGTGTATATTGTTTTTTACCATTTTAGTTGATGTTTAAGTTGGTTTATCATATATATAATCTTTTATTTTATGTATTTTCATTGTGACATGTGTGTTAGAGAGTTTCAGTGTAGTAGGCATATCAATAAGATATTGGCTTTTGATCTCAATTATGTTGAGCACCAGGTAGTGGATATGGAAAAGTTAATCCCTATTGGAATATTAGGTATCATGCCATATGATATGAATTTTATGAATGCATTATATGAGGCTTAAATTTAGATACTGAAACATTTTTTCTAGCAAAAAAGGAGATGACAATTACCCTGGAGGATGTATGGATGATACTACAACCACAAGTAATAGGCACACATGCAATTTTATATGGTCCACATGGACAAGGCCCAAAAGGGAATGCACATAGGTATATGAAAAGGCAATTTTAGGGGTGAAATATGCCCCCGATGAATCTATTATTATGTTATATAAGATTGTATTTGTAGATATTCTACATTTGCCTAAATATTTGTGTATTAATTTATTCATTTATAGTAGTGGATGGAGGAGGTGTTTTTATTTCTTATCAAATGAATAATAAAGAGGTGTTTTTATTTCTCAAAAATAGCCTACTTAATCTTTGACTTTAGGGGTGAAGGTAGTTGATTCTGGTGTTTTCCCTATCTCATGAATAATGAAGGAGATACAGGCAAAATATGATCCCCTTTGGGATGGAGAATATTACACTATGGTCTCAGTATTATTGGTGGTCAGCTTGGATAGGCCTCTTTGCCTATTAAAAGGTAGTTGGTTATATTAGTCTTTGATGGGAAATCTTATTTGGGACCCTGGCATCTTAATATCTAGGACCATGGGCCTCTCTAAGAAAATCCCATCTTTTACAGTTGAGCAAATGGAATGTGGTATATTCCAAGCCTTCTCCAAACTCATTTTTGGAAATATGGTACATGAATACAGCTATTGGAAAGAAGTTAAGTTCCAAATTCATGTTTTTTCTTCAAATTATGGGTGTCATTTGTCTACGTTAGGGTTTTAAAGAGACATGAAGGTTTGCAAGAGGAATCAAATATCTTTTGTCTTTTTTGGAATGGTGCATACTTTGCTATAAGCTCAAACCCACTAGTGGCTAGGGAAAAGATTAGTGTAGTCATGGTAGGTTGGGACCCTATTTTAAACTTAAAGACCTCCTTAAGACTTTAGTACCTCATCACTTGATACCTTTGAAGAGTAAAATAGAAGGTGTGGTTTTTTACAGCTAGCCTTGACTATTTAGTCTTGGATGTTTTGGTTTGCATTTATTACTACCAAGCTATGAACCAGTCCATTTCAGTCAAAAATATTTGTTTTTGTCATATATTTTGTATTTTTTCTCCCTCATTTAACCAAGCAGGTGAACCCATAGGCATGGTGACTTTAGTTATTATCAGGTGTTGATACAGTGCATTTAGCTTTAGTTGTTGGTTGTCAATCAATGATATTTCCTATGATTATATGTTTTGTTTGATAGGCTATGTCATGGTTTATTTTGGAATAATCCTCATGGTGTTTTAGGGAGGACCTATTATGGCTATGGTAGGATGGCCTATCTTTGATCTATTGATATTTCTTCTCCTTGAGACTCGTCATCTCTATCGAGTTAAATCAAAATTGAAATTAAATCTTATTTTGTTTGACTTTAATACTCTGTGTTTCTATGATTGGATGAAAATTTAAGCCATTAGTTTTGTGTTGAGAAGTCAAAGAACTATCATAGCCTCAACTCAATTTTCTAAATTCTTTCACTGGTCTTCCATTCCTAGCTTAACCTTAGTTTTGACCTTACAATCTCCCATTTGGAATCCTAGGTAGAAGGGTGACATGGACATGGGCATTGAATTTTACAAAATGTATCCTTTTGATCATTGGTATCTTTAGTGATCAGTTTTTTAGTTTTTGGATCATTGTATCCTTCTTGGTGGGTTCTCATTCTGAGAATTGAAACTATATTTTTATTTGCCTTTTTATTTTTAAATGTTGCAACATCCACCTTGATCAACTTGGGTATTTAGATTTCAAATTTAGGATGATGGTTTTTCTTGATCATTTTAATTAGACCATTAGACTTAGTAATGGTCAGTCATATGGTTTTTGAATTGATTTGACTACATTAATGGGATCCAATTACAATATTTCAAATGCTAGTTTTCCCTTTTTTGGGGAGAAATATCTTCTTTAGTGGGCTTAGATTTTAATAATTCAAATTCAAACCCTTTATACCTCTTTGGGGATGAGGGTTGTCACACCTACCCTCTCAAACTTGGGCTTCTAAATTCCAAATCTTGGATGATGTAAATGAACACTCTTGAAACTTTAAATATTTTAGGATCTTGATTAGAAATTGCTTTTATAACTTAGACCCCTAAGTCTATCCTTTATCAAAAAGAATTGATTATGTTTTGGGACCTTAGCTTCCCTGTGCTAAGGATTAAAAAGATTTACTTTTTACTTCTAGTGGAGCTCTGTCAGGAAACAAACCTTAGAGGAAAGATAAAGTCTCTCATTATAACTACACCATATGATGGTTGTGTAGACAACCCCGATGGTAAAATACCTCTCTCTCAAGTGGACCTACTAGTGTTTAGTGCCCTTAATGCAGACATGATGAAGGGGAACAACCCTTCAAGCCTTATTTTCTAGCTTCTCCTTAATTTTGGTTTCCAATTTTTTGTTCTAGGTTTATTTTTGTAGTTCTTTATCTTTTAGCTCCTTGGCCCTGTTGTTGGCCTACTTATTCTATTGTATTACACTTTTGTGGTTCCAAGTCCCTTTAAAAATTGGCTTTTACCCAATCAGATATAAAATATTTTTTAAGATTTAAATATTCATGAGATGATGTGATCTTGGGACTATACCATGCTATCGCATTTGTATAGATACATATATATGTTTATACGAGATGGCTATAATAGAGATCTTGGATCAGATGCCCTTTTACATGGTTGGGTTTATGAGCACATATCAGTGGCATGTTTATTATGTATGCCATGTATAGAGTGGGTGCAACCAAATATATATGCATAGAGGTGGGTTTATATCATGTGTGCTACTAGTCTTGACATAATAGACTATACTATATTTTTAGATCAATTGAATCATGATTTCCATTATATGGAGGCCATATAGAGGAATTATTGTATGGCCAAATGATGCCATATAATTATGGTATATTAGAGTGAGTTATCAATTTTAATATATATTTCCTATAATTTATGAATACTTCCATGATGAATGCATGATGAGGTAATTTTATGTTATGAAAAGTATGCCTCTGGTACCCTTGGCATAAACACATACCCATAGAGTCGATCAGCATCCTGAGAGAGATAAATTGATTTTTGTAGAGCTAGCATTAATTTCAATGATGGAAGTGAATCCTCTAGTTTTATTAATGGATGTGGATGACATAGTATGTGTAGTTGAGTATACATAATGGTGGATGTATTCCTAGTGGGGCTTATTATTTCTAGTTATTAGAGAGGCAGTCATAGTTGGTCTTGAGGTATAGCTTAACATAATAATATAGAGGTATGTATATCTATTTGTCTATAGGTGTCTATAGGTAGAGATGGAGGAGAGGGAGAGGTGTCTATATATTTTGATTCCCCTATTCTATATAGAGGTATGTATACACATGTATTTGGAATGTTTAATATCTTAATGTAATTTTATTATCAATTTTCAATGCTTTGAAAATATCATGTGTTTCGTAAGATAATGAGTATAAGATGACTATTATTTAGGTTTCCATTTAGGTATTGATGAGACACATTCTTGGTAATATGATGTCAAGTAGTCTCTTTAAGAGACCATATGATATATCAAGAATTCATGTAACTATATTTTATTTTGTTTCAATTTCCACATCCACCTATCTTAACATTATGAGCAAGAAAGACAAGTTGAGGGTGCAACTAACAATCCAAAAGATTCCCCCACCAATTATTGGTGTACACATTTGTTATATTATTTTTATCGAGTATGTGAGGTTACAAATAAATCATGTGAATGTTGTCTCAAACCTTCAATCTATACTAGTTATATATGAAGACCATGAAAGATGTAATCAGTCTCAATCATAATCCTGACATGATGATTATAAGGCATCCTCATATATGGACCATAGGTTTATGGATAGGGATGATGTTAATGGCATAGAGGGATAAGAGCATCATGCTCCCATTATTGATTGATATACTTGATATTTTCAAAACTTGTTTCATTTTATATGTAAGGTCTTTTATGATCTATGTATTTTTATGTGATGGATTTGCAATATTTAACTATGTGCCATGTTATTTGATTATTTATGTATTTTATCATAATTTAATATTTGAAATGATATTATTTATTAATGTGACATGTGAATGATATATAATTTAAATTAAATTCATGTGTATGAGTATAACTAATTGATGATTTCATCATAAGTAGGCTTGTTGATTAGGATGGAATCATCTATAGCCAACCACTTAGATATAATAATTTTAAATTATATCGATCTTCATAAATAACTGAATCCTTATGATTTGTATGTGGTTATACACTCTTATAAACACTTTCACTTACATGTGCATTATATACTAGTCTTAAATTTGATTGAGATGATGTTATAACAATACCTATCCAATGATAATGGAATGAGATTATTTCTTTTCTTGTTATTTTTTATGATTATTCTTGACTTGTTCAATTATTTGATATCTACTTTGTTTATTTTAATTTGGTATCCATGTAATGTCCCCTTCTCAATAGTAGTCCTTTTTGTTGCTCATCAGCCTATTCTAGAGACCCGTAGGCTTGTCAAAAGTAAAAATTAGGGTTTCCTATTTTATAGGAGTTTTGAGGGCTTGCATGTGTGAGTTTGGTAGTATGCTTTGGGGATCTTTCTATGTTTTTAGAGAGATTCAAAATGGTGTAACATGTATCTGTATTAGATGACTTTTTTGATCTTACTAGTTTTAGTAAGTTATGATGGCTACTTGGATTGAAACTAAAATGAGGTTGGAGTCACTTAATATTTTTAGCAGTATGCTATTTTTAGTAAGTGTTATTTCTAGAATTTTATGTGTAGCAATGGTTTAGTAGCTCAATGCAATTTCTATTTTAGGTAGAGTAAAATAGGTAATTTGGTCTTTAGCACTTTTTGGCTCATTTATGGTAATTTTTATTAAGTTGAGTCAAATTATAATTTAATATCATTGATGGACCCCATGCCTAGGCAAATGATTTTAAGTTGTTTTTAAAAAGTGGGTTTCATGTTAGATACCCCACTTATAGAATTAAATATTTTAATGTTATATTATTTGCCTATACACCTTGGATGCCTAGGAAGGTGTGAAGAAAAGGAAGTTGAAGGATCATACTCAAAGTGTTATTTATACAAGGATTTGCTCCATCTTTTGCATCTATTTTTTTCTAATACAATGAAGTATTTTTGAAATGATTTCAGACCTCTAACTTCGATGAATGCATACCTCCTAGACTCTCTTAGTTTCATACTTGAAAGATAGTACCTAGTTGATTCAGTGACTATTCTTCATCCATAAGTGTAGATTGAGCTTATTGGTGATGGATTTATTTGATGATTTTTTTATTTTGAAGTGGATTTATCATATTTTAGTGTGTTGGTTTGGTGTTTATTGTAGCACATTTTGGGTTATAGCTTCAAGAGTGTTTTTAATTTGGTTCTAGGTATTATTATTGAGTTTTCTCCTACCTTGGGTGCCCCCTTTCTCTAATTTCTAGAATTTTTGGTGGTGTCTTTGATTTTCTAGAGTTGGTTGCCCTAGTTCTCGTGGTTTTCCTTCTCCTAAAGAGCTTTGGAGTGCATGTAATAAATATAGTGAGCTGATTGGTGGAGTTTCTCAGTTGGAACTTGGATGCCTCCCTCCTAGGCTTCCTTTGCACTTGGTTTGACAACATTCATAGGAGTATTGGCTGAGTTATGAGCATTTTATTTTGTTTGGAATTTGTTGATTAGAATTTTTGAGTGCTGCCATCTCATATCATATTGGTAAAATTTCTAGTTCATGGCTCAGTATCATAGTTTGATAACTTGTTCTTGTTTGAAAGTCTTTCCCTAACATTTTAGAGTGATTTGGATAGTATATCTCATCATATTTTTTAAATTATATGTCATGTTTTAATGTTGAATTAGTAGAACTAATCAGCCCTTTATGTTTCTAGAATTTACATTTTGCATACCCACTAAAAAAGTGGAAGAGACAGGCCTTGTCATCTATCAATTTCATTTTTAGTACCATTCTTTGTTTTCATACCCACTGAAAAAGTGGAAGAGATAGGCCTTACCATTTATCAATTTCATTTTCAATATTGTTCTTTGCTTTCATACCCACTGAAAAAGTGGAAGACATAGGCCTTGCCATCTATAAATTTCATTTTAGTACTGATCTTTTCTTTCATACCCACTAAGAAGTGGAAGGGGTTAGCTAGCCACCCAGACATTTCATTTCTATACTTTGTACTTCCACTCCTGCTGAATAAGTGGTTGAGTTGAATTTCATTTCTAGCTAATCAACTAAGCTATCATTATATTGTATTTCTAACTCTCAGTATTTTTAGTTGGTTTATCATTTCTCTAATGCTAATAGGTGAAATTTTATGCTCAAAAAATTGAAAAAAAATATAAGGGGATATCTCAGTGGTATCAAAGTTGGTTTTCCTACTAGCCTATGAGATTCCATGATATGTTTCTTAGATGAGTGATAGAGAAATCAGATACTACATCAAAATATTGAAGAGACTATAGTATCAACCCCCACTTATTTACGATGTAGACACTTTTTCAAAAGTTTTGAGGAACAGTGGTATTGTAGTCGAGATCATGGTAGAAAAAGATAAGGGACCAACCCATGAAGAAGAAGATAGAGATTCAATGATGGAAAGAAAATTTGACATTATGTTGGACATGATGTCAAGGTTACTTTCCAAGATGGATCATCAAGTAACCCCTTAGTAAAAACATATTGGTGAGAACAGTCATTCTGAGACTAATGAGAGAGATAGAACTATTGGTCAAATTTTTTTAGACTATAAGGGATCAGTCTCTAGACCTCTCATTCCTACCTTTATTCTAAGGGAAGAACTATAGGAAAAAGCCAAAATATCATTGGCAAATGAAGTAAAGAATAGTTACATGGAGTATACAACTCTACTAGCTGAGATCCACAACATGTTATCCCTAGAACAATACATGAATTAGAAGAAGAGAAGAGGTGGTAGATGACATTATTATCGTGCTCCTGTGGCCCCTAGACTAGACTACCAACAAGCCCTTGGTAAATTTACTTTGGATCATTTTAATGGAAGTCATAAATTTTTATGTTAGATTGTGAGTCTAAAAGTTAGATAACTACCTCTCCCTCAGACCTATGCTTAAAGAGGATGCCATCAATTTCACCACCTTGAATTTAGATGGAGCTAAAAAAGAATGGTGGTTTCATGGTTTGGTCACCCTCAGCCATAAACTTATTCACACCTATGAGGAGTTTACCAATAAATTGATAGAAAGATTTGATACCAAGGATCCTAAATTCAAGTTCAGAGAGTTGTCATAGTTGAAGCAACATGGTTCTCTTGACTCCTACATTACAAATTTCTAGAGGCTTTCCATGATGGTGCCCAGCATCATAGAAAGAAAACTTGTAGTTTTGTTCATAGAAGGATTAATGGAATCTTTGAAGGGTTGGGTTAAATCTTTTGATCCACCCACTCTTGATGAGGCTATCAAAAAGTCTAGAAAAATGGAGTTGGCTACCCCAAGGCCTAAATTTTAATCAAGGTCCTTTGCTCACAAAAAGGATAAGAAACACTCTTTGCATCTGCCCCAGAAGTTTCTCCCTAAGATGGATGATGAGATCTGTGAAAAAATTAGGAAGGATGTTTTATGTTATAAATACAAAAAACCATGGGTTAAAGGCCATAGATCTTATGAAAAGGGCTATTCAATCATATGAATTTATGTTCTAATTATGGATTAGAATCTGATATGTTTGAATAGCAGTATGAATCACTAAATAGCAAAGAGGAGAATGCCCCATAAGATATGGGAGAGGACATGAGAGTGGGGGTGCATTGGCTCAACTTTCAAGCTTCTAAAAAAATGAATCTTTTTGAGTATGAGTGATTGGAGGGTAGTGAATTGTTTCTCTATTGACACTAGAGTAACTCATAACTTCATTGATGAAGGATTGGTATCCAAAAGAGGCCTTAAGGTGTAGGATTTTTAAGGCTTCAAATTAATGGTGCTTGATGGATTCACAATGTCATGCAACCAAAAGATACCCAACTTGTCTATATACTTGGGTAACCATGAGATGAAAGATGATTTTTATGTTGTTGGCACTGGAGATATAGATCTAGTGTTGGGTATTCAATGGTTGTGATCTTTTGGAGAGATCACTCTAAATTTTTAAACCATGGAATTAAAGTTTCAATTAGATAGGAAGAAGGTAGTGTTAAGAGGGATGTCCAATGGAGGTCCTTACATTGTGTCTTTTAATAAGATGGAGAGGTTGATTCATCATGACATGGTTGAGTGGGCAGTGGAGTGTTTGATCATGCCCACCGATCTAATGGAAGATAAAAGACACTATAATCTTGATATTCAGTCATTGATCACCAAGAAAAGTAAAGTGTCTAGTAGCATAACTCCTAGGAAACCACTTGAGTGAGAAACCAAGCATGTCATTAAGCTTGAATAAGGAGCTAAGCTAGTTATTATAACCCCTTACTAATACCTAAAGAAGTATAAAGATGAGATTGAGAAAGCCATAAAAGAACTTTTGGAGATGGGACACATTCACCCAACTAAGAATATGTTTGATTCAGTAGTTGTGTTAGTCAAAAATAAAGATGGCACCATATGCATGTGTGTTGACTACTGTGCATTGAATCAAAAGACTAACAAAAACTAATATCCCATTCCTAGGATAGATGAGCTCATTGATGAGCTACATGGATCTATATTCTTTTCCAAGATTGATCATGGATCATGTTACCATCAAATTTTGATGAGAATTAGATATTGAGAAGATGGCATTCTGATGTCATTATGGTCATTTTGAGTTCTTAGTCATACCCTTTGGGTTGACCAATGCATCGGTTACATTTTAGTCTTGCATGAATAGAATATTCTAGAATCAGTTGAGGAAGTTTGTGTTGATCTTCTTTGATGATATTCTCATCTTTAATAAATCTTGAGAAGAGCACCTTATGAATTTGGAGGAAGTGTTTAGCATTTTAGAATCAGAATGTTTATTTTCTGAAGAGTACAAATGTGAATTTGGAATGATAGAGTTGATATACCTTGGGTGCATAATCATCTCTAAGGGAGTTAGATTTGATCCTGAGAAGATCAAGGCTATCTTAGATTGGCCACCCCCAAAGAACCTGACATAATTGAAAGGGTTATTGGGTCTTTGTGGCTTCTACAAAAGGTTTGTGAAGGTTTATTCTTAGATGGCTGCCCCTCTTATTGATCTCACCAAAAAGGGGGCATTTTTATGGTCAGAAAAAGCACAAGTAGCTTTTGACAAGTTCAAGCAGCTCATGAGTTCTTGTCCAATGTTGGCTATACCTGATTTCACCAATCCCTTTGAGTTGAAATGTGATGCATCAAGAGAAGGAGTTAGGGTTGTTTTAATGCAATACAAAAATCCCATTGTGTTTGAGAGCAAAAAATTAAGGGATGTTAAGAGGACATATTCTATTTATGATAAGGAAATTCTTACAATCATACATGCATTAGCCAAGTTTAGATAGTACTTGGTTGGGTGAAAATTTATAGTTAAGATTGATCATAATAGTCTTAAGCATTTCATGCATCAAAAGGATTTAAATGAGAGGTAGCAAAAGTGGGTGAGTAAGCTATAGGATTATGATTTTGACATCAAGTACGTTAAAGGGAAGAATAACATTGTGGTTGATGCTCTATGTAGGAGACCTCATTTGAGATCTCTAATTGAGATAATGGTTGATTGGAAGGAGTAGATAATTGTTGATTATACTAAAAATTAGTTTGCAACTAGCATTATTGAAGGTATTTTGCATGATGAGAGGTATCATCTGGTTGATGGGTTGATACAGTATAAAGGTAGAATCTTCTTGGTACCTAAATCTAAGCTTAAGAAGAAGATTTTGTAATAATTTCATGACATTCCACTTGCTGGTCATCAAGTTTATTTTAAGACTTATAAGAAGATCCATGAAATATTTTCATGGAAAGGGCTAAAAGATGAAGTCTTACGCTATATCAAGGAATGTCTTACTTGCCAAATGAACAAAAATGAGCACATTTTTCTAGCTAGTTTATTGCAGTGCCTACCCATTCTCGGTCAAAAATGGGAAAGAATATCAATGGACTTCATCATTTAGTTTCCAAGGGTGCAAGGGAAGGATTGCATCTATGTTTTGGTTGATAGATTAACTAAGTTTACTCATTTCTTTGCCATCACTAGCTCATTTACAATAGCTCAAGTCATTGAATTATTCTTCAAAGAAGTATTTTGATTTCATGGATTGCCAAGAAATATTATTATTGATAGGTACAATAAGTTCCTATGTGCATTTTTTCAAGAAATTTTTAGATTAAGTGGTATAGTGCTCACTCCAAGTATTAGTTATCACCCATAGACTGATGGTTAAATAGAGATTGTGAATAAATGGTTAAAAGATTATCTCTAAAATTATGTATCGAGATATCCAAAGACATGCGTAAAATAGATTCATTTGGGAGAGTATTGCTACAAATATTCTTATCACATGTCAATCAAGATGTCTCCATTCATGGCTTTGTATGGTTACGAGGCTCCTAGCTTCATGGACTTAATTTTTGGTGATAGTAGAGTTCCTCAAGTGAGGGAATGTTTCAGCAAAGTCAAGACATCTTGAGATCATTAAAGGATAATTTACACCATGTCTAGAATCAGTAGAAGTGATATGCAGATCAACAATGTGTTGAGTGCACATTCAAGGTTGGAGACATGGTCTACTTAAGACTCCATCCTACAGACAATCTACTCTCAAAAAGAGTGGATAAAAAAAGCTTAAGCCACATTTCTATGGCCCTTTTAGAGTTATCAAGTGGATTGGGGAAGTGGCTTATGAGTTAGAACTACCAGCAAGTAATAAGGTACATAATTTCTTTCATGTGTCATGCCTCAAAAAGGTGCTTGGGCACAATGTTATTGATACTTTAGAGTTGCCTGCATTAGATGAAGAAGGATAGTTGGTGTTGGTTCCAAAATAGATCATTAATGTTCGAGAGCATTCTTTAAGGAAGAAATAAATCAAAGAGTATTTAGTGAAATGGAGGAACTTGTTGATTAAGGATGTTTTGTGGGATGGTGAGCATATTTTGTAGCATCCAAACTTGTGATTGCTTGAGGACAAGCAATCTCGAGGAGATCAAATTGTAATGTCCCCTTCTCAATAGTAGTCCTTTATGTTTCTCATCAGCCTATTTTAGAGACCCATAGGCTTGTCAAAAGTAGATTTGGGTTTCCTATTTTATAAAAGTTTCTAGGGAGTTTTGAGGGCTTACATGCAGGAGTTTGGTAGTGTGCTTTGGGGATATTTATAGGTTTTTAGATATCTTTATAATGGTGTAACATGCATCTACATCAAATGAATTTTTTGAACTTAATATTTTTAGTAAGTTATAATGGCTACTCAGATTGAGGGTAAAACGAGGTTGGAGTCACTTACTATTTTTAGCAGTATGCTGATTTTAGTAAGTGTTATTTTTGGTAGTGCTATGTGTAGCAGTGGTTCAATAGCTTAGTGTAGTTTCTATTTCGGGCAGAGTAGAATGGGTAATTTGGTCTTTGGCACTTTTTAGCTCATTTGTGGTCATTTTTATTAAGCTAAGTGAAATTATATTTTAATATCATTGATGGACCCCATGCCTAGGTAAATGACTTTAAGTTGTTTTTAAAAAGTGGGTTTCATGTTGGATGCCCCACTTAGAGAATTAAATATTTTTAATGCTATATTATTTTCCTATGCACCTTGGATGCCTAGGAAGGTGTGAAGAAAATGAAGTTGAAGGGTCATACTAAAAGTGTTATTTATACAAGGCTTTGCTCCATCTTTTACATCCATTTTTTGCTAATACAATGAAGTGCTTCTGAAATGATTTCAGACTTCTAGCTTTGAGGAATGCATACCTCCTAGCCTCTCTCAGTTTCATACTTACAAGATAGTACCTAGATGATTTAGTGAATGTTCTTCATCTAGAAGTGCAGATTGAGTTTATTGATAATGGATTTCTTTGATGATTTCTGATTTTGGAGTGGATTTATTAGATTTTGGTGTGCTCATTTGGTGCTTGCTATAGCACATTTTAGGTTGTAGCTTCAAGAGTGTTTTTTATTTGGTTCTCAGAATTGTTGTTGAGTGTTCTCCTACCTTGCACACCCCCTTTCTTCAATTTCTAGAATTTTTGGTGGTGTCTTTAATTTTCTAGAGCTAGTCACCCTAGTTCTAGTGGTTATCCTTCTCCTGTAGAGATTTTGAATGCATGTAAGAAATATAGTGAGTTTATTGGTGGAGTTTCTCAATTGGAACTTGGACACCTCCCTATTAGGCTTCATTTGCACTTGGTTTGACATCATTCAAAAGAGTATTGGTTGAGTTGTGAGCATTTTTGTGTGTCTAGTATTTGTTGATCAAAAATTTTGAGCATTGCCATCTCATATCATATTGGTAAAATTTCTAGTTCATGGCTCAATATCATAGTTTGATAGCTTGTTCTTGTTTGGAACTCTTTCCCTAACATTTTTGAGTGCTTTGGATAGTATATCCATTGTATTTTGTAGATTATATGTCTTGTTCTAATGTTGAATCAGTAGTACTAATTTTCCCTTTATGTTTTTGAAATTTATAGTTTATATACCCACTGAAAAAGTGGAAGACACAGGCCTTACCATCTATCAATTTCATTTTTAGTACTATTATTTGCTTTCATACCCACTAAAAAAGTGGAAGAGATAGGCCTTTCCATCTATCAATTTCATTTTTAGTACTATTCTTTGCTTTCATACCCACTGAAAAAGTGGAAAAGACAGGGCTTGCCATCTATCAATTTCATTTCATTAATGATCTTTGATTTTATACCCACTAAGAAGTGGAAGGGGTTGGATAATAGCCTAGACATTTCATTTCTATAATTTGTACTTCAAATCCTACTAAATAAGTGGTCAAGTTCCTTTTCAATTCTAGTTGATAGACTAAGTCGTCATTATATTATATTTATAGCTCTCAATATTTTCAATTGGTTTATCATTTCTCTAATGCTAACAGGTGGAAGCTTGTGCTCAAAAAATCAAAAAATATTATAAGGGGATATCTCAATCCATGCTTATGTCTTATGAGATGTAATATTAGCCTTAATATATGTTTTCATTTCTTTTTTTCTATCTCACTAATATGTAAACAAATCACCTAGGAAATTGAATGAAATAGTCAAATTAACCTTATCGAATTTTAATTTCATTTTTCATAACAATGATTGTCCCAATATTGCCTTCCTTATCTAATAATAGGTTTCACATGTAATATTTTTTCCATTATCTTAGTCACAAGAGTAACCAATATATTAAAATGACTCATTTCATCCTCATAAGTGCATGTCTATTGTAACTATTTATAATCATTCATATCTATATATATATATATATATATATATATATTCCTTAAGAAAATTAGTTGTGCATGCATTTCATTGTGCATTTTCATCTTAAAAAATTCATTTTCCATGTTCACATTATATAATAACTTAAATTAACATTGGATTCTTTGTAGGACTGTCATACGAAAGATTGATATTTATAAATTGTGAACTAGAAAAATAGCTTAGTCTATTTTTACCTTCTACAAAAGCTTAATTGACCAATTATTCCTTTGTATTAAGTTCTTAGGATACATTATAATTTTTATAATATGTCATAGAATAAGATTTAGAGGACAACCTTATGGGTGTATCTTTATATTTTTCAAATGTAATAACACCCTATCTACAAGTTGTTTAATATTGTTTTGTAATACATAACAATTGTTATCTCAATGCCCATTAATACAATGAGAGTTGAAAAATGAACCTCCCCACACTCTTGAAGGTTATGCGTAGGGTGATGATGCTTATAAGTTAACCTAATCAATTTCATATCCATCATTTTCTGTAATTTGCACTTGGTATATCATTGAAGTTATCAAAATGGATTGGTTGAGTCACATTTAGAGTAGGATTAATGTAAGTTAGTCTCTTATGGACTATCTTATTTGGATATTATTTATTATCCATTAAATTATTTGGAACTACATATTATAGTTTTTTAATTTTTTTTAAAAACTTATATGGAACTCCTTTCTGATGAATTACCTTATTTGTATAGCATGATCAAGATTTTGAGCATGTACAAGCTCCTTTTAAAGTGAGATGGTTTCAAATAAAATATATTATAAATATTTGGAAGTATGATAAAGAAATATCTCTTTGAGATTAAATATAAGACCCCTACAAAAAATTTATTTCTTTCTAAATTTCATTGGTTGATAGATCAATTGATGCATACAAGTCTTGAATCTTAGTATATAATAAGTAACATATTTAGACTTTATTTGGTGAAGAGGAAGAAGAAACTCATACATAACCCATGGTCCCTTAATTCAAATATATTTTATTGAAAAAAATTATTTTAATTCAATATATGAATGCAAATAACCACTAGAAGATATTTATACCAATCTAAATCTTGACTAGTTGAACTCGTAGGAGACATTTTAAGTAGAATTATCTCATTTATAATGTATTTGTCTATATAATCCATAAATCTCTTAAGATGTAATAAATGATCACTACTCCCATCAAATAATGTAAATTTATACATTATGAAGTCATGAGGTAGTGGTATATAAGGATCTTACACACTATTTGATTTTCATGTATAGCATTAGAATCAACCCAAGCATAGTATGTTTTTCTTTCTATAAAAAAAGGTGATGTATTTTTTGTTCTAAGGAACCTATGGCATACATTAAGCGTATAACATCTTGTGAAGGTATGATAGGATCTTTAAGGTACCATTCAATTATTGAATCTTATTATTATTATTATTATTATTATTATTATTATTATTATTATTATTATTATTATTATTATTATTATTATTATTATTATTATTATTATTATCCATACGTAAACTATTTATAATAGGTTAGGAAGATTTACTCGTAGGTTTCACCTCATCCTCTATAAATTAGACATGGGTGTAAAAAAATCATCATAAACATTTATATCATCATATTTATTAATGATTGTCACATTTCATAGAGACATAATTACATAATGTATAAATATCATTATAATTTTGTTTTAGAGAAAAAATAATAGTATAGAAGGAATGGCATCACATTTCATTTCTATATAAGTTGTATCACATTTTATTTGAAAATAGGGAGTAGTGTCACATTGTTTTTATATAGAAGTAGCATCACATTCAATGTCACTATAAATATCATTACATTTATAAAAATAAGTTTAAGGTATAAAAATATGATAATTATAATTTATATCTTTTGTCCATTACATTATTGTATCCTCTTTATTAAGTGGAAGCCTAGTAGCATCAAGAAATGTGTTAGTTAATTTTTTCTTTCTTATTGTTTTAGTGTATGATTAATGGAAGAGTCTAAATAAGGAGATGGAAATTTTATTTATTATTTTATAACATTACTTTATTCTTATTTTTATTCATTGTAATTATGCAAAGATATGTTTTTAGCACACCATTCTACCACTTCATCATTATCATAATCAACAATCATTTCTTTCAAACACATAAGCATACTCATCATCTACATAATCACTATCATTAGGCACACAATAATGATAATCTACATACAAATTTTTGCACTCATTGGCATAAATATAATGCACAAAATGTGTATAAAAAATGGAATCCATAATATGCAACATATTAGGGTTTGGGGTTGCACACTCATAGAGAACTTACCAATTCCTAAGCTAAAAAGGATTACAAGCACAAAAATTAATCCTAGAATGAGGGAAAGCATATAACTCTAGGGTTTTAAGAATTAAAATCCTAGGAGAAGAAATACACCTATGAAGGGAGGATTAGAAATTAGATCTAAATTTTATACCTTAATACAGAAATATGAAACCCTAAGAAAGAAATATGAAACCCTAAGGGTGCCTAAGGTTTATTCTGCTCAAGACAATGATTGGAATAACCAATATGTTTTAACTTAAGTTGGATTTAGGTGATATAAATAATATAAACTATTGAGTATTCAGATTTCATAATATATACCATTCATCACACAAATATAAATGTTAACTATGATCTATTGCACTTACTTTTTATAGAAATGATCAAGCTCAAAGGGAAGAAGAAGCTCTTGGCTGATTTATTATTTTGTTATGCTTAATATCTCTTTCAAAATCATCATATATTTTTAATGATAGCTCTGTGTTGGCTTGAATTAGGAAATGGATTTATAAAGTTCTTCAAGTTTATCTTAACTTAGGGTTTTTTTTTTTTTAATGTGACATCTCTTCAAGCCTAACTTTTTTCTTGACTCTAACCCTTGGGTGATGTGTTAGTTTCATGTGTGAAATTATCTTATCATAAGTTCTTGGTAAATTTAATATTTTCTTAGATTATTCCTTTGATTTCAAATTCACATAAGAAATATGGATTCTTAAAATTTGATTGTAAATGGGGTACCTTTTTTTGAATTAAAATGATGTTTGAAATATGTATGATGTTGAAGATGATTGTGAATATGAGGCCAAAATAGAGGAACAAGGTATTATTGAGCCAATTGGTTATATTAATAAATATGTTATGATAAACCCTGTTGATATCTCTAATTTATGAATATATTGAAATAAATTATTTGTCAAAATGTTCATTTACATAATGTTTTAAAATTTCCTCCTATCAACACCCATGTTTCTATTTTTTATACACCCCCTTCTTCTCAAAATTCTATCTTGTCTAGTAAGTAAAATGTTTGTATTGTTATTCAAACCTTAATTAATCTAAAGTGTTCAAAATTTTGTTTTACCTTACCAAGATTTGTAAACCGCTCAACACTTTTATACCATTCCTTTAACCCAACCATATAGTCCCTCTCATGTACCTCCTAATGTTGATAATCCTTATTTTATTTATTTCATTCCCATTTATTCTAACACTTAAATTCTACCCCAAAAAAATTAAATTGTCACTACAATGGAAGATTTACATGATGTTCAACAAATTAATTTCTCAAAATTCTCATAAGCCAAGTGATAGGGTAAATTTTTATGACATTCTCTTGAACCCCATAACTCGCACTATACTTTATTACCCATTTCCTATTGGTTTTATTGCACCTTGGTTTTTATTATTTAATGGAAAATGAGACCCTTATCATCATATTAGATCATTGTTGCATCTTGTTTATAATTTACACACAATGATTAATTATTTATTAATATTTCCAATAAATTTGAAAGATTATGTTCTTGATTGGTTTATGTTTTCCATATGGATCCATACATTCTATTACATTATTATTGGATGATTTCTTAGTAAATTATTCAATAAACATTGGTCCAAAGGTTACATTTGCAAAATTATCTCAAGTTAGGCAATAATCAAATGAAACTAGTAGTGAGTATGTGATTATGTTCAATGCATTGATCACTAGGATGACTTATCAACCATTTGACAATGAGATTAAAATAATTTTTATCAATAATCTATAATCAATTATCAAATACAAAGTAGCTTTCAACACTTATCAATATTTCAACAAACCTTTCCATGTGGTTAGAAACTTTGAGGTCAAGATTTTAGAGGATAACATGCTTAATATGAGACCAATTATCCAAATAATTTAAAATTTTAGAATAAGCCAAGTTTAATGGATAGGAGCAATGATAGTGAGTTTTAAAATAAAAATAATATGAATAAGATAGTCAATGTTATAGAGAAACCATCTCAAAAACTTGTGTTACTTCAACAAAAGGATCATAGGCAATTTTAAAGATTAAATGAAAGTCCTCAAAATTTCATTTAAAATTTACTTCAATGCAACATCATTATTTAACCACCAACAAGGGAATTCATATTTTGATAAAATTACTTTATTACTTTGGTGCCAACACATATTATTATTTTCATAGACTTTAATTCCTGATACAAATAGATGTATTAATTTGTGTCATAAGATTCAAGATTTAATTGATAATGGTCAAAGTCAAGTAGATGATACATATAAATTCAATATCAAAAAAGGTATATTCAAATAGTGTTCATTGAAGAAGATATGCCACATGATAATTCATGTATGTGCCCAATCTTTATACAAGTATTTATAGAAGGAAAAATAAAATATGGAATAATGATTGATAATAGCTCAAACCTGAATCTATAATTTGTATAATTTAATTCTATTTTTGGCCTTATCTTGGATGAATTTGCATATACTTATAAAACTACTACAAAGTGTGATGAGGTCAATAATGAAACCCTTGGTCTTACTAGTTTACCTCTTCAAATGAGACTATTTAACCCTAAATTTAGATATGTGTGGGTACACAAGGTTAATGGGGATTGTATTAGCTTTTACACAAGGATGGTGAACTAATCTAATGAGCATGTCAATTAATAAAAAACCCAAACAAATAGTATTCTGAATTTATACAACTCAAATTGTTAAAAATAATAAAGTATAACTATTGATAGATATTTTAATGAATTGGAAATAAATTATACTTAGTTGGTTTACTATACGCATGCAAGTTTAATTTAGAATAGGCTAGAAGTGGACTAGAAGATTATCATAGAATAGTTATCAAATTATAGGTATATTATTTTTATGGCCTTGGATGCTTGCATCAGTACTAAATAGTTGTGTCAATGTAGGTGTCTAATACTATAGTAGGTGTCCTATATAAAATATTTATTAGATCTAGATACAACCAACTTGAGCATTCTACATTTTTTTCAACCTTTTTATGATGTATTTAGATCATGCACATAGGCTATCACTCTTTCTCAAATTATTAGACCCTAGTTTCTACACTTTTACAATGACTATGGGAAAAATGAGTTAGTGGGATCATAATTTTGATCTATCCCAAGGACACCTCTATAAATGGGTGTTACCTACATATCCAATACTTAGATTATGGATTCAAACTTATGTAAGTGTCCCCTACATGTTGTCTTGTGTGTGCACAAGGACACAATGTGTGATAAGTAGAGACATGTAGTGACCAAGCTTGTAACATGGAAAATATGGCTCATGTATTATTCTTCAAATGATTCAGACCTATGTAAATGATACTCATATGATTGATATAGAAATAGGGATGAATAATGTAGGTTTTCTCAATTTAATGCTTCTTTATATATAGCCTTATGAGTTTCAACTATTTACTAGGTCCTTTCTAGCTGATGAATCAATGAGGGTTGATCTTATATATATACACCAATCTATTTTATAAATATCTCATTCTAAATGACTTAGGACAACATTTAAGATACATTTAATTTACAAATTGGATGAATTTTGGGCACTAGACACTTTGTAAGAAAAGTGACACTTGCATCAATGTAGGTGTCTATTTGGGATGAAAGTTTTTAGGAAGCTAGAAAATAGGTATAGGTATAGAACTAGTGGTGAAGGATAATAATCAAATTTTGAGATTTGTATACAGTATAAAAGACCTAGTCATCAAAATAACAATGGTCAAACTAAGAGATAATCACTTTAGGCATAAATAGATATTGAACATAAGTCTTTTAATAGTGGGTATGTCTAGAACTAAAAGTTACAACCATGATTGGTATTTTATAAGGGTACAAGACTAAGGTATTTACATAAATCAAATTTTAGTATCTACATTTCCTCCCTTTTAATATAGTAATGAAATTACTAGTTTAAATGAAATGAATGTGTGCATGGGTGTGTATACACACCTTGTCTTTACATGAGCCCAACTTGAGTGTTTTGATGGTAATTGACCCATGACCAAAATCATGTTATAGTATATAATCAGCATATAAAATCTGAAAATGAAAGAATTTGAGATGTTTTAAATTAAGAAGATCAAGGTTAGGAGTATACATGTGTGTCGATGAAACCATCTTGCCTTTAAGTAATTTGATTTGAAAGGATGCCTCATTATAAATCATTATATCTAATATTAGGATAAATTTGAACATCCAAGTGCATATATATATGCACTTGGATGTTCAAATTTATCCTAATATTAGATATAATGATTTATAATGAGGCATCCTTTCAAATAAAATTACTTAAGGTATATATATATATATATATATATATATATTAGAGAATACATGCCTCCAACCTCGATGTAAAGGTGAGTTGAAATATAGCCAGTGGGCTTGTTTCATCTCAATCATGTAAACCAAATATGTGTATAATCTAGTGAGTGGGAGTGATTTAATCAAATCACACTATAGATTTGGTGAGGATGGATACTTTAATCAATTTCAACCTATAATTCTAGTAAATTTAGATGATTTAATCAAATCTAACTTATAACTTGGTAAGATTGATAAATTTAATCAACTCAACCTTCTAAAGAGTGAACCAACTACTGTAGTAGATTGGCTCAATAAAAATCCATAACATTCTATCTTAGGTATCATAATAGTCCATAATAATATTTTAAATCAATAAATTGATTTGATTTTACAATTTTATTTTCCCTTTGCGTGGCATATACACCTCATATATGTCTCAAACTAAAGTTTTGGGTATAATACCAATACCAATGTATAGAATATCACCACAAATGTGTATTTAGAATTATATAACTATGAAATTTGGTGAATTTAAAATTAGTGTAAGTGTAGAGGACATGTTTTTATGACATATCCCCACTAAATTTTGGAAATTTGAGAACTGGTGTAAATGTGGATAATATGTTTCCATAACATGCCTCCACTATCATCTAGAGATGTTGAATATTGAATAAGTGTGGAGGTCATGCCTTTTTTACATACCCTCATTATTATTTAAAACTATGAAAATGTGTAATCCATGTCTCTATGACATGCTCCCACTGATATGCACCCCTTTTGAGGTGAGATAAAATAGAATATGGTAGTTACCTTACCTCAAAAAGATAAGATAATTGTATAAATTATGTATGGATCATGTAGTATATAGGAGTAACATATATAGGTAGATATAGCATTGTATAATATAATATATGATCATAATAAGTCCTAATATGCATTATATAGATCATGTCAAAATCTAGAGAGTAAAAACACAAGTTTAGCAAGCAACCAATCACACAAGGATGGTTAACTAACCTAATGAGTAAGCCAATCAATAAAAAATTCAAACAAATAGTATTATAAATTTATATAAATAAGATTGTTAAAAATAGTAAAGTATAACTATTGATAGATATTATAATGAATTGGAAACAAATGAAACTTATTTGGTTTAATGTACACATGTAGATCTAATCTAGAACATGTTAGAACTGGACTAGAATATGATCTTGTAATAGTCATCAAATTTTAGGAATATTATTTCTAAACCTATCACAAGTGTCCTGTATGGAATACTGACAAGATCTAGATGTCACAAACTAAAATATTTTGGGTTTTTTATCACCTTTATTTTGATTTATTTAAATCATGTACATAGTCTATTACTCTTTGTTAAATGATCAAAAATTAGAGTGACTAGAAAAAAAAGGCTAGTGGACTCATGGTGTCAAGTTGTCCCAATGACCCCTCTATCAATGGATGCTACCTATATATCCAATACTCTAAAGAGGGCCTCATACTTATTTATTTAACCCTTACATGTTGTCTTATGTGTGCATAAGGATACAATGTGTGATAAGTAAAGATATGTAATGACCTAGATTATAACTTGAAAAATATGGCTCATAAACTAATCTTTGAATTTTTCATACATGTGGAAATACTACTTCTATGACTAATATAAAAATATGGATGAACAAGAAAGTTTTTCTCATTTTAATGATTGACTAAGTATTTTCTATTTTATATCCTTGTGAGTTTCAAATGTTTTATAGGTCCTTGTTAGGTGAGGATTGAATGAAGGTTGATCTTGTGTGTGTGTGTGTATCCCTTTTATAAATATCTAACACTAAATCACTTAGGTCAACCTTTATAAATGATTTCATTTACAAATTGGATGACTTTTGGTAATTAAACAATTTGTATGTAAATTGGACACTCGCATCAACTCGGTTGTTTGTCTAGGACATAAGTGTCCAAAAAGCTAGAAAATAAGTACAAGTCTAGAACTAGCAATGAAGGATACTAATAAAGTTTTAAGATTTTTGTATAGTATAAAAGGCATGATCATTCGAATAATAATGGTTGGACTAAGAAATAAACAATTTAGGCACAAATATATAGTGAACATGATCCTTTCAGCAGTGGGTAGGTCTAAAACTAAAAGGTACAGCCATGATAGCTATTTACCAAGTGTATAAGATAGGTACTTACATAAATCATATTTTAGTATCTGTAAGGACCAAATACAATTCAAACTATATTTCATGTTGTACCTACTATGAGATCTTACAATGTTTTACTTAGATGACCATGGATACATCAAATAAAATAAATAACATTTGTATCGCATTAATGTTTAAAAAAATTACATCAAGATCAAGTAATTACAATAAAAAGAGATCAATTTCCACTTTTATTTGATTAGCATCTTTCCCAAACTAATTCATTTGCCTAGAAAATTCTACTATTCATTTCAAGCCAAATATTTCATATATTATTAGCTAGAGCATCCTACTAAAGTACTCCAATATGTTTAGTTCCTTGATGCCAAGCCAAAAAATAATCCTTTATCATGACATACCCATTCTTGATCTAAATTGGCTAAGTTATTACATGTATTTATCATATATTTACAATGTAATAGTAAGTGTTTAACTAATTCACCATATTGTTTACATATAAAGCATCTCAAGGGGCCAAGAATTATCACTCTTTGATGGCGATCATGAATCCAAATATTTTCCTAGTGAGTCAACCATGCACAATAATTAGCTTTAAGGGTACTAACTACATTCAATACCAGCTTATCTAGCCACTCCTCTTCTCTTATACAATCATTTATACAATTTCATAACTTGTATAAACCTTGTAAACTTAGGACTTATCATTTTTCCATCTTAAAATATCCTCAAAAAATTTTAAAGGATCTACCTCTAACTTAATACCTTAGCCAATGCTTATTTTTTATCATCTAGAAAATTATATACGCATATGATCTCCATTGTCATTTCTTTCTTCCTTGCACTAAGATCTCAATCTATTAATTACATGCCTTTGATCCCCATTCATGCCCAAGAACCAATTTTTCCTCCACATAATCCCCTATATATTGTAAACTCTAAAATCCTTGCCAAGAATCAACCCAAAAATTAGCCTTATGACCATTCCCAATCTCCCAAATCAAATTATTATAATTTCCTTTTATATAAGGCACAATAAAGTTCCAAATATGAAAACCTAGAGGTAATTAATTAGAAGTAAATATTCTCTCTGGCACATTTGAGTCCAAATATTTTACTCTCAACATCTGACTCCAAGGTTGATCACTCTCTTCATATAAACTCTAAGCCAACGTTTTCCCTAAATCTTCATTATGTAATTGTAAGCCTTTTATCCCAACTCCTCCCACTTACTTGGGCCTACATAATTTTATTTATTATAACGTGAATTTTACTTATCTTTGCTTTTCCTTGCCATAAACTACTCAGATAATCTTATTCATTATTTCTACAAGTCCCCTTAGAACCTTCAAATTAGAAAAAATGTACACTAGAATAACTTTTAAAATGTAACATCCCCACAGGGATTTACTAGAATAATGTAGTAAAAAAAGTTTAAAATATATATATAACACTTATTCTTTCATTAGATTAGACCACGAGAATCTTATTAAGCATATTAAACATGTAACAACAATAATTATTAATCACTAGCATAATATGTAATATAACATAACTACATAAGGAAAGTAATTACATTAAAATTTAGCCATGATTGGTACAATAATACAGTCACTGCTATAAATATATATTAATTAATTAATTACATTTTCATTAGGCATAAAGCCTCAACATAAATATAAAATAGATACAATGCTCCACAGAGCATGAGTCACTCTAACTCTGGTATCTCTGATAATCTCAATTGTAGTCTCTAAGTAAGTATTGTAGTGGGGAGGGAGAGCATCATCCAAGAGTTTTTTCACACCAACCATAGATCATCGATCCCCCACACAATCCTTTGAATAGGTAATGGACCTTCCTTCACGGATGGGTAGATAGTGATGGTGCGAGAATCCAAAGAGACATGTTAATACCTATGTGTTGTAAGATTCTACTACATGATGTGTACCATAAATAAAATATATTCTAACATGATATCGCATAAACATGTAAATCATACATATGAAATGACAATGTCTATCTAAAAATTACTTTGGCTAAAGTTTTCAAATAGCTATTGATATCTAGGATCAATCAAATTTGTACACACTACTTGATTGGATTACCTGCATCTGACATTAGCGGTGCTAAGTAAGATAGTGAAGTCCACCTCACTATTTAGTTAGTACCAACAATATGAGATTTGATTAAATTCTATATAACCAATAGATTCATACTGATTAATTCCTACTAGCAACTATAACTTAAGCTAATTAAAAAAATAATCATTTTACATACATTTAATCTGTCAAACGTATGAATGAATCTCTATTTATATTATTCATCACATAAATAATAATCATGACAAACAAGTTTATTTACCAAATGGGTAGAATACAACTCATACTAAAGAATCTACTTTCCTTAAGTAAATGTTAATGTACTAAAATCATCATTCTCATAATATAATGTTCATACTACTCAATTACAATAGAAATCATAATGATTTAAAAGACATAATTAACTTATAAAAAAAAGCATAATCTTTCTTATATTATACTTAAATGGAGGATTTAAGCATACAATTAAATCACTCTATCCCTTTAAGTTTTTATGACTTAATAACATAATCAAAACTATAACTTAAATTACTTATCCAAAATATTTTTACCAATTATATATGTGTGTGTGTGTGTGTATGTATGTGGACCTAAGTTCACATATAAATATATAACATATATTTTTATACACTGATCATTATATATATATATATATAAGGGTTATTGAATCATATAGTATTCAAATAAATACCATAACATGATAGAACTACACACACACACACACACAGATATATATATATATATATATATATATATATATATATATATATATATATATATATTTGTGTGTGTGTGTGTGTAGTTCTATCATGTTATGGTATTTATTTGAAGACTATATGATTCAATAACCCTTTTATAACAATAAATAAATCTAAAAAGGGTCTTAGTATTTCATTTAGTCCCTAACTAGATTTACAATAAACTTCATATTATATGTGGTACAATTTTAACCCCAAAATTGTTCCAAATTTAATACTCTATTTTTACTTCATAATTATATTCCTCAACTGTGTACATATTCAAAAATATAATAATGTTTATACAATCCATCAAACATATATACTCATAATGTTTCCAATCATATAACTAAAGACATACTCTTAAAACTCTTGAAATTTTTGTATTTGTTATATACAAACTATACATATTTAAAATAGTCTTGTTTTAGTATAAAATAATACACAATCATCATAACATACCATGTTTCAAAATATAAGACATATTTGATACATATATATCATATGTATTTATACTCTATTTAATTTAAATTAAACACACACACAATCTATGTATATACATATGTTTATACGCATTCATTGTTTATGATTACCTTAAAACCTAATCAACTTAAGTGTAAACATATGCTCATAATGTCATGTAATACACAATTAATTTATATGCCAATTCATAATGTTCAAGCATGTGTATTCATAAATATACTAAATTATATTTATATTTTTTAACTATTGTATTTTACACAGTCATTTATTAAGTTGAGAGTCTATTCATCGACTTCATAAATAATAAAATGTAGTGTCATTATTGAAAATTCCATATTAAATCATTTGAAAATGATTTTAACTTTGACCTAGCTACTAAATAATATTCTAGACTTGTGTATATCCCTACACACACACACACACATATACACTCAACAAGTTGTTTCTTTATTTTTCAGTTTTATAAATATACATTTCTTTTAAATATATATACATCCATGTATATATCTTAAAATATTTAAAACTTAGTTATATATATGTATGCTATAATTAACATCCACCTAAGGTTTTATTCAACTAGGGCATAGTATTTTTATGAAATTTTATCAATTATACCCTAATGGCTCAGCATCCAAAAATAATTTAGTTTGAGGTTTTAGGGATTTGGAAAGTATTTTGGCTTAGTTATGTGAATGGTTGAGCCATCTATAGGGCTAAGCCTATGTTTTATTTCAAATTTTCATACCTTTATAAAACATATGAATTCAAACCATAAACAATAAATCTTCAAGCATATGAAATAATTACTTCACCAACCTAGAAAGTCACTTTCAAATCTTAATCAAATGAACTTGTAATCTTTTTCCTCTTTACTCTATATTTTCCTTCTCTTCTTTGTCATCCCCCATTCTCCTCTCAGCTGACCTCTTATTCTCATCTACTTTTTCCATTGAGCTTTACATGAAAATTTCCCCAATTCATTGTCACCATGCAAACTCTGTGCTTTTTTGTTTTAACATTGACTTAAAACTAGTTAACTACCATTAACCATGCTTTTAAAAGCCCTAATTCAATATTTCCATAATTATTTAATTATTACTATATAAATTTCAAAATTATGCATGTCAACCTACATTTCAAGTTCAAGTATTTCACTCTTAAAAGTCCACTTAAAACATTAATAGCAATGATAATTATTTCTTCCACTTCAATGTAGTCTATGCATGACAACAAGATTAGGCGTAGATCTTAGGATATCATTTAAGATAATTCAATCTCCTTCAAAATTAATAAAGATAGTTATCTTCTTTATTTTTATGATTAACACAATGTTAATTATCTTTTTATATCAAAATGATAGAATAGACAATTATTTATTTTAATTATAACAAGATAATTATTTGTGTTATTACTAGTTTATATAGGCTAACTATGTCTTTTATTATTTTAATAGCTTATTATATATTGATATTCTCAAATATCAATAATAGGAAGCTTAATGTTTTAAAACATTACTAAGACATTTTTTTAGTCTATATATAATAGTAATTAGATATCGTCTACTAGATTTACATTCTCATAATCATAAACAAATATGAGAAACCTTATAATATCATACCACAACATTAATCACTAAGTCTACATAAAATATACAAAATATAATCACATATAATATTTATTCCATATATGTGTGTGTGTGTGTGTGTGTGTGTGTGTGTGTGTGTGTGTGTGTGTGTGTTAACATTTAAAACACACAAATCTTAATGTTTAACTACAATTAACTTTAAAAATGTACTAATTCTAACAATCTAAATACATAATGCATATAAAATTTAAAATTTAATGTGGTGTGTGTATGAGTTTAGTATTTCCTCTATCATCCTTCACCATCTCCATCTACATCACCCTCTCCAATGATTTTCTCCCTCCATCGTGCTCTGAGGGATGAACTCTCTTGGATCCAACTCACAATAAAAATATAGTTAGTCAAATACATCATTATATATATCATAAAATAATATTTTAATATCAAATGTAACATAATCATTATGTACAAAATTTATAATTAGCCGACTCATAATAATGAAATCATGAAATCCAATTAATATACAACTATCCCATAACAACTCATAACTTATAATTTAGTTCAAAAGTAACAAATCAATTTAACAACTATAATAATCCATGGATAATTAGATAAATGAGTTTAGTGAGAAATTGGGATGTAACATCTTTTCCCTTAAATTTGGTCATCATCTCAATGACACTTATTCAAAAAATAATTTGAAATAACAACTAGAGTTTAGCAAAAAAATAACATAATATCTAGTATCAAATCAAGTAAATAAATGTATAAATAGCCTATAGAACTCATCATTATCCTTCTAAGTAGCATTATCCTCAAAGTATTGATTCCACAAGACCTTTCACTATAAAACTTATCTATTACACAAATAAAATTTGTGAGTGTCAATTACTATGATTGGTTCTACCATAACCACCTTGAGATCTAGACCCTATAAAACATTCCAATCCAATAGATTTGAAGTATCAACTATATACTTTTTAAGATAAGATACATGGAATACATTATGTAATAGAGTTAAGGATAATGTCAAATTAAGCATATACTTTATAAGATTGACCACTTATAAAACCTTGAAGGTCCCACATATCTTGGTGAAAGTTTTGTTAACTTTTCAAATTTAATCAAGCTCTTTTACAACTTAACCCATAAGAATACTTTATCAACTAGTGAAAATTGTCTAACTTTTCACTTCAAAACAGCATAGCTCTTTTGCCTATCATTGTCCTTAACCAATCTCTACCTGATTGTTCTAACTTGATCTTTCATTTTTAAAATCAACTCGTGTCCAAAGACTACCTTGTCTTCCAACTTGTCCCAATTGATTGGTGTCATACACCTTCTTCCATAAAGTACTTCAAATGGTGCCATATTCAAAGTAGATTGGTATGAATTGTATACAAACTCAACTAATAGAAGGTATTATTCCCACTTTTATTGCTAATATATGCAATACATATGAAGAATATCCTCTAACACCTAATTAACTCACTTAGTTTAACCATTAATTTATGGATGATATGTAGTACTGAATTTTATTTATATACCCAAAGTTGAGTTCAAAGTTAACCAAAACCTAGAAGTCATTCTCAGATCATGATCTCATATGATCTTCTCTGTAATTCCATGCAACAGATACACTTCTTTTATGAATCTCTTCACAAGAGTTGGTGCATCATCTATCAAATTGCTTGGTATAAAATGTGTTACCTTGGTTAGTTTATCAACTATAACCAAGATCATGTCATGCATAATCCATGATAATGGTAATCTTTAGACAAAGTCTATATTGATCATCTGCCATTTCTACTTTGGTATGTCATTTGGATATAACAACCTAGCTGGATACATATGTTTAATTTTCACTCGCTGACATTCTAAAAAACATGACACAAAGTTTGTTGCATCTTTCTTGATTACCTTCTAAAAATAAAGTGTTTTAAGATCTATCATAAGCTTGGTTACTCTTCAATGTCCTAAATATGAGACTTGATGTAGTTATTTTAGCACCATGCTCCTTAAATTCTCTCAATATGGCATATACATCATTTTATTATATTGTAGAAGACCATCACTTTTTAAGCTATATCCTTTATACCTAATATTTTGAGCATTTTTAGACAAAGCTTTCCTAACCTAATCATAGAATTCATCTCCTGGTGAGAATTTAATTTCACGATCCATAAAAGTACTCCTAATAGTAGCCATAGTTTTTATGTACCTTATATGACTTAATTCATCGACTACTTTGCTCTCTTTGCCTTTGATGTAATTGATATCAAATTCATAGTCAGATAAAAAATATAACTAGTGCCTTTGATGAGCATTCAAATTAGGTTGGGTGAAGATGTATTTGAGTCCTAAGTTATCAGTCTTGAGCTTAAACAGATTTCTCAAAAAATAATATTTTTAAACTTGTAAAGTATAAATAATTAATACAATTTATAGGTCATGAGGGGAATGATTCACCTCATAAGGCTTCAACTTTCTTGAGTCATAACCTACTACTGCACCACCCTACATAATAACTCCTCTTAGTCCATTCCCAAACACATTTCTGATCACTAAAAATTGACCATTGGGATCAAGAACTCTTAATACAAGTGATGAAGTAAGCCTTCTTTTCAATTCTTGAAAAATTACTTCACACTTATTTGATCAGATAAAATTTTGATTCTTACACTAAAGAGAGGTAATCAGATTAGCTATCTTCAAAAAAATTTAAATAAATTTTTTGTAATAACCTGCTAATCCCATGAAACCCCTTACCTCATGGATATTCCTTGGTGCTAGCCACTCCATAATGGCTCTTATCTTAGATAGATCAATAGATATTCTATTTACTGAGATAATATGTCCTAAATATTGCACTTTCTTTTTGAAAAAATCACACTTGACCAATTTTTCATATAACTTGTGATTTTGCAAACATAACCAGCTCTAGATGTTGAAGACGTTCTTCTTCATCCTTAGAATAAATAAAAATGTCATCTAAAAAGACTAAAACAAAATGATCTAGATAATCTCTAAACACATTGTTCATGAGATTCATGAATTTTGTAGGTGCATTCATCAACCCAAATGGTAAGACTGTAAACTTGTAATTCCTATAGTGATTTTCAAATATCATCTTTAGAATATTCTCATCATTTATTCTTAACTGATGATGTCACGCTCTAATATAAATCTTAGAAAAGATAATTGATACTTGCATCTAATCAAAAATATCATATATTCATAAAAGTAGATACCTATTTTTGATGGTCGCTTTATTTAAAATTTTATAATTAATGCAAAGTTGAAGAGTGTCATCCTTCTTCTTAACAAAGATAACTAGTGCACCCCATGGTGACACATTTGGTCTAATCAACCCTTTAAACAATAATTCCTTAAGTTATGCCTTCAATTCAACTAATTTAGTGGTTTTCAATCTATATAGTACCATAGACTGAGGTTCCAATCCTGGTTTGATATATATAAATAAGTCAAACTCTTATTTAGGAGGCAATCATGGCAATTCTTTTATAAACACATCATGGAAATTTCTACGAAAAGGAAAATATTCAATTGATGGTTCCTTAGTTTCCTCCATTTCATTTATCTTGATGATAAATGTTTGACATCCTTTTCCTTGGGCCTTTCTGAGTTACATTGTAGAAATTTGTCTGAGCTTTAACTCCCTTTTCTCACCCTAAATTTATGTTTGATTTCTAAAATCATCTAGACACTTAACTTTTTTCAGATAATAGTCAACCTTGGCCTTATGCTTCATAAGTCAGTTGACTCCTAGGATCACATCGTATGACCCTAGTGGTGCTAAATAAAGATCCAAAACTATTAGGAATTTTGGTAACCTAATGTCTACTTCAACTAAACACTTGTCAACTTAGACTTTAAAATCATTCCTATATTGTATTGACCATGCATTTGTCATTACACCAAAGTTTTTAGACAACATATTTAGAATTCTAAAAACTATAAAACATTATTTAGCTCATGAATCTATTAAAATTGAAACTAAATGTTCAAACAAAATACCTGATAGTTCTATAGGTGAAGCTTGGAATTTGGCTTGTTGATTATCAACTACTACATGAATACATTGCTGAAAAGTTTCTTACTGAGAGGCAAAACTTTTATTCCTCAACTTATCTTGGGTGAATTCACATGTAATTTGGTCACCTTCATAGATGAAGCATCCTCCTGGTGGTCCCTTCCTATCATATTGTTGGTTTCCCTTGAAACCACCTTTAGAAGCATTGCCCAATTTTTTGCTACCTAAAACACTATTGAATTTAGTATTTTGACTCTTGAACTGATTATTAGATTTTCCACTCCTCTACTTCTAGTTCTTTTTAAAATTTGTCTTATAACTTCTAAAAATTTTATTAAACTTGTCCATGACCTGATCAAGAGATTTCAACTTTTGATCTTATTTAACTTCTTTCTCAATGACTTATTCCATGGTATATGGTCTATAAATATCCACCTCTCCACCAATTTGGGGTTTTAATCTTATGATGAACTTATTACTCGTGAACCTCTCATATGTTTGATACTGAGGTACATATTTTAGAAATTTGGTGAATTATTCTTAGTACTAATTCACTAACAAGTCTCCTTGCTTTAGATTTTAAAAATGTATAAGTTTTTAGTCAAAATATAACTATGGAAGCCAATGTGATCTAAATAATATAAAAAAATACTCCCAAGTAGTGGTGGTTGAGTTCATAATCATTTCTAACTTTTTGTTGGCCCACCATGTAGTTGCTTCTCCATCCAACTGATAAGCTCCCCAAATGTCATTAGTGACCTCAAAGTAATTTTGAATCTTGAAATAATTCTCCATTTTAGTCAACCATGCTTTAGTTCCATCTCCTATAATGGTTCCATCAAACTTATGTGGATTTTCCTTTTTCATATTCCTTACCAATTTTGTAGCTACATGTGCTATCGCATTTTGAGGCACTTCCTAGTGTCTCTTCTCTTGAGAAATTTTACTCTCAGTAGGATACTCTTCATGATCATCCTAATGGGCTTCTTCCTTATGCCCATGAATTTCTTATTTCAAGGCTATGATTATGTACCTAGTCTCATTCATGATTGCAAGAATTTGATCTAACTTTGTTGCTTGTTCAATGATAAATTGGTTAGGATCCAATGGAGAGTTATTATCATTGACATTTTAAGGACCCTCATTTAATGCTCTTGCTCACACCATTCTTCTTTCTAATAGAATAAGAATATGAAAATGTTAGTGGACTCATAAGTTATAGAGTTCATGCCACAACTCTGATAACATAATGTAACATATCCACAGAGATTTACTAAAATAATACAATAAAAAAAATTAAATTTACACATAAAACTTATTCTTTTATTAGATTATACCATGAGAATATAATTAGTGATCTTAACATAATATTAATCATATTAAATATGTAAAAGTAATATTTATTGATCACTAACATAATATGCAGTATAACATAATTGCATAAAGAAAGTAATCACATTAAAATCTATCCATGGTTGGTATAATAATATAACCACTATTGTCAATATACAGTAAGTAATCAATTATATTTCTAATAGGTATTAAGCCTCAACATAAATACAAAATATATATAATTCTTCATGAAGCATGAGTCACTCTAACTATGGTATCTCTAATAATCTCAAGTGTCATCTCCAAGCAAGTACTATAGTGGGAAGGGAGAGTATCATCTAAGAATTTTTTTATACCAACCATAGACCATCGATCCCCCGCACAATCTCCTAAATAGGGAATGGCCCTCTTTTAATGGATGGATAGATAGTGATGGTGTAGGAATCTAGAGAGACATGTCAATACCTGTGTTCTATAATATTCTACTACATGATGTGTACTATAAATAAAATAAATTCTAACATGATATCACATAAACATGTAAATCACACATATGAAATGACAATGTCTATCTAAAAATTACTTTGGTCAAAGTTTTCAAATAGCTATTGATATCTAGGATCAATCAAATTTATACACACTACTTGATCGGATTACCTTCATCTGACATTAGCAGTGCTAAGTAAGTTAGTGAAGTCCATCTCACTACTTAATTAATACCAACAATGTGAGATTTGATTAAAATCTATATAACCAAAAGATTTATACTGATTAATTCTTAATAGCAAGTATAACTTAAGATAATTACAAGAATAATTATTTTACATAAATTTAGTCTGTCAAGTGTATGAATGAATCTCTATTCATATTATTCATCACATAAATAATAATCATGACAAACAGGTTTATTTACCAAATGGGTAGAATACAACTCATACTAAAGAATCTACTTTCTTTAAGTAAATGCTAATGTACTAAAATCATCATTCTCATAATATAATGTTCATATTGCTCAATTACAAAAGTATTCATAATGATTTAAAAGATATAATTAACTTATAAAACAAAGCATAATCTTTCTTTATATTATACCTAAATGTAGGCTTTATGCATATAATTAAAGCACTCTATTCTTTTTAATGACTTCATCACATAATCAAAACTATAACTTAAGGTACGTATCCAAAATATTTTTACCAATTATATATATGTATGTGGACCTAAGTTCACATATAAATATATAACATATATGTTTATACACTAGTCATAATATATATATATATATATATATATATATATATATATATATATATATATATATATATATATCTTGTTCTAACATGTTATGGTATTTTTTTCAAGACTTAATGATTCAATAACCCTTTTATAACAACAAATAAATCTTAAAAAGGTCTCAGTATTTCATTTAGTTCCTAATTAGATTTACCATAAACTTTATATTAGATGTGGTACAATTTTGACCCCAAAATCATTATAAATCTAACACCCTATTTTTCCTTTATAATTAAATTCTTCAACTATGTACATATTCATAGATATAATAATTTTTGTACATTCCATCAAATATATATACTCATAAAGTTTCCATTCATATAACTAAACACATATACTCTTAAAACTCTTGAAATTTTTGTATTTACTATATACAAACTGTATATATTTAAAACAGTCTTGTTTAAGTATAAAATAATACACAGTCATCATAACATACCATGTTTCAAAAGATAAGACACAGTTGATACATATATAACATATGTATATATACTCTATTTAATTTAAATTAAACACACACATAGTCAATGTATATACATATGTTTATATGTATTCATTGTTTATGATTACCTAAAACCTAATCGACTTAAGTGTAAATGTATACTCATAATTTCACATAATACACAGTTCGTCTATATGCCAATTTGTAGTTCAAACATGGCTTCACATATTTATTTATGCTTTATAATTTGTGCTACATATACATATATTTATCATCATATACATATATACTAATATATGTCCTATTTGCATATACATACAAGTCATATATATATGCACCCTAAAACTACATTATTCTCTTGAATACCCAAACCCCTATGTATTCATAAATATACTAAATTATATTCACAATTTTTAACTGTTATATTTTACACAGTCATTTATTAAGTCATCTATTCATTGACTTTATAAATAATAAAATGTAATGACAATATTCAAACTTCCATATTAAATCATTTGAAAATCATTTTAACTTTGACTTAAGTAATAAATAACATTTCAGACATGTGTATATCCCCCCACACACACACATATTTACTCAATAGGTTATTTCTTTATTTCTGAGTTTTATAAATATATGTATATAAATATACATTTATTTTGAATATATATACATCCATTATATATCTCAAAATATTTAAAACTTAGTTATATATATGTATGCTAAAATTAACATCCACCTAGGGTTTTATTCAACTAGGTCATAGTATTTTTATGAAATTTAATCCATTATACCCTAACAATTCAGCACGCAAAAACAAATGAGTTTGAGGTTTTATGTATTTAGAAAGTATTTTGGATTAGTTTTATGGATGGCTCAAATCCATCCACAGTAATAAGCATGTGTTCTATTTCAAATTTTCATACATTTCAAAACACTACAAATTCAAACCATAAATAGTAAATCTTCAAGCATATGAAATAATTACTTCACCAACCTAGTAAGTCACTTTCAAATCTAAGACAATGAAATTATAATATTTTTCCTTCTTGCTATGTATTTTTCTTCTCTTTTTTTTCATCCCCCATCTCCTCTCAACTCATCTCTTATTCTCATCTACTTCACCCATCGAGCTTTGCATGAAAATTTTCCCAACTCACAGTCACCATGCAAACTCTATGTTTTTCCATTTTAACAGTGACTTAAAACCAGTTAATTTCCATTAACCATGCCTAAAAAATCCATAATTAAAATTTTCCCTAATTATTTAATCATTACTAAATACATTTAAAAATTGTGTATGTCAACCTACATTTAAGTTTGAGTATTTCACTCTAAAAACTCCACTTAAAACATTAATAGCAATGATAAGTATTTCTTCCACTTCAATGTAGTATATGCATGATAGCAATATTAGGTGTAGATTTTAAGATAGCATTTAGAATAATTCAATCTCCAAAACTAATAAAGGTAATCTCCTTTCTTTTTAAGACTGACACGATGTCAATTATCTTCTTATATCAAAATTATCGAATAGACAATTATTTATTTTAATTATAACAGAATAATTATTTGTGTTATTACTAGTTTATATAGGCTAACTAGTCTATTGTTATTTTAATAGTTTGACATATATTGATATTCTTGAATATCAATAATAGCAATCTTAACATTCTAAAATGTTGCTAAAACATTTTTTCAGTCTATATATAATAGTAATTAGATATCATCTACTACATTTATGTTCCCATAATCATAAATAAATATAAGTAAAGTAACCTTATAAAATCATACTACAACATTAATCATTAAGTCTACGTATAATATACAAAATGTAATCACATAACATATTTATTATATGTCTATGTACTAACATTTAAAACATGCAAACTCTAATGTTTAACTACAATTAACTTTCAAAACGTACTAACTCTAACAATCTAAATATACAATGCATATAAAATCTAAACTCTAATGTGGTGTGTGCATAGGTTTAGCAGTTCCTCTGTCATCCTTCACCATCTCCATCTATGTCACCCTCTCTGATGTTGTTCTCCCTATGTCATGCTTTGAGGGATAAACTCTCCTAGGTACAACTCACGACAAGAAGGTAGTTAGTCAAATACACAATGATATTTATCATAAAATAATATTGTAATATCAAATGTAATATAATCATAATGTACATAATTCATAATTAGCCAACTCATGATAATGAAATCATGAAATCTATGTAATATGCAATTGTCCCATACCAACGCACAACTTATAATTTAGTTAAGAAGTAACAAATCAATTTGGCAATCATAATGATCCACACATAATTAGGCAAATCAACTTAGTGAAAAATTGGGATGTAACATAAAATAACTTTATTCAGAATCATCATTCCCACTAAGCTCAAGAATTTTTATTTTGAAACTAAATCTTCCCAAATTTTAGTTTTAGCATCCCCTATCAAAAAAGGCACCCCTAGATACTTACTTGGTAGGAAACCCATTAGAATGCTCATTGATACCAAAACTCATGCATGTCTTCTTTATGAAACATTTAGAAATTAAACCTTTGACTTCTCCAAACTCACCTTCATATTTTTTCAAAATTCATTTAAAATTTTTTTCCTCTTTCACCATTGTTATCCTAGAAAAAACTACATCTACAAACTAAAAATGAGTTTAGGCTCACCATTTAAAAATATTTCAAACCTCTTAATATTTTCCTTAGATTTAGCCTCCTTTAGATCCCTTCCAATATATGTCTCCTTAATAATAAACAATGGGGAGATAATGGATCCCCTTGCCTAATCCCTTATTATTTTATAAAACATAGTAGGCTTCCATTTGCTAACATTGATAAAAAAAAACTTTCAATCACACAACTCATTACCCATGTAATCCAATATTTAAAAAAAACAAAGGCACTCAATTTTTTTATTTAGAAAAACTCAATATACTTTATCATAAGATTTTAAAATATCTAACTTAATTATCATCCCTAATTATGTTTTAGATTTGAGTGAATATAGAATCTCATGAGTCATAATCAATCCATCCAAAAAAAAATCTATTAATAAAAAACCCTCTTTACTCCACATAAATAATAGAGGGAAATATTATCTTTAGCATTTCTTCTATTGTCTTTAAAATATATTTTTAAATAATATTTCATAAATAAATTAGTCTAAAACTAGCATAGGTAGATGGATTTATCTTTTTAGGAACCAGGACAATGAAAATGTAATTTATATCCTTCAAAACATTCTTTGAACACCTAGATTCATTCACCACTCTTGTTAATTCTAAATTCATTGAATCTCATAATTTTTGAAAAAAATCAAAATGAAATTCATCCATGTTTTATCTCCTTCCATTTGTTGCAGCATTACTTCTACCTCATCTTCAGTAAATGGTTTCTTTAGTTCTTGATTATGTCATTCTTTATTCACTTTTGGGGTAATTTTAATATATTTATCCATCTTTTATTCCTTCTTGAGAGTATCTTTAGACAAAATACCTTTAAAAAAAATGTATTTCCTCTTCTTTAATCTCTTTAGCCTATGTCAGAATTGATCTATCTTATGATTTTATCTTAAAAACCTATTAACTTTCAATCTAGCCACTATTGGCAGATGAAATTAATTTATATTTCTATCCCATTAATTTATCCAACTTTCACAAGATTTTTGCCTCTAAAATATTACCTCTCTAAGGTAAACTTAATCTATTTTTCACATAACTCTTCTTCCTTATGCAGTGTTTGTGTTGTCATAGGTGAAATATGATTTTACAAATCTAATAATACCAATTCTTCTTCTAGTGTTTATTTTTCATTTAAAATGTTTCCAACAAAATTCTTATTTCACTATTTAAAAAATATCTTTAATTGATTTAATTTTTTTAATATTTTAAAAATTATAGATTCATTACTAGATTCACAACTAGGCCACTAAACCTTCATCATCTTTCAAAATCAAGATCCCTTAGCCACATAATTCAAATTTAGAAAGGACATTTCTTTTAGTCTTATTTGTTTTTATCAATAGAGATTATTATAAATTTATTAAATATTTATATCATATTAATAAAACCATTTCTCCTATTTGTACAAGTATATTCACATATCTTCAGTTGCAATAAACAAAACTACAATATCTTAAAAATATTTATCTAAGTATATTTCCTTTGAACTGCCCCTTTTATTGTCTATAGAAGCCAAAATATCATTAAAATCACCTCCCACAATTACCTTATTCGTTTAAATTTTGTTCAAGTGCACCAAAAATCTCCTCCCAAGTTTCTTTTTTTTATTGGATTTTTTTTATGCATAAACATTGATCAACATCTCATTAATATTTTTATTATAACTTACAAAATCATAGGCTATCCCAATATTTAACCTTATCTACCACCTATCCTACTATTATTAAGGTATTCCATAATATACATAGTCCTATTAACTAACTAGCAGTGTTACTAGAAAATCCATGTCGCATCTTCCACTTACTAGACAAATTATCATCAAACTCTTTTTTTTATGATTTAGTCTCTTAAAAAAATAATATCGAGCCTTTTTTATAACAATTGATGCCTTACCAAATGTCTCTTTTTAGGATCATTTAAACCCCTAACATTCCATGATAAAACAAACATAACAACAATTAAGGGACCTTCCCCCTTCACCATGAAAACATGTTAACAATCATCCTTTGAGATCTTGATTTAACTTACTTCATTGTACATTGTTAAATTTTCTCTACCTTTATTTTCATACCTTTTATTTATATTTTTTAGAAGAGAGTATGAGAATTTACCATTTCTGATATTATATTCCCATAAATATTTTCCTTTTATTTTATTTATATTTTCTCGTTCACTTGCTCATCCTATATCTTTTTCTTATTTTCTAATTATCCTTTTATAATCTTAACTAATTTTCAACCCTTTCCTTCCTTATTTATCCACATTCTCCTTCTCTTCTTCCAACTTGATATTCTATAGATTTTTTTCACAAACCACACTCTTTGTGCCCTTCTTCTCTCCCTCATCTACTTCCTTTAGAAATACCTCTTTTACTCCCAAAATCCTTGGTTATTTATTTAATCTTCTCTTTTGTATTCTTCTTCTATATAGCTATTATCACTTATCTCACCTTCTCTCATAATAAAATATGATCTTCAACCATCCTCTATAGCTCCTTCAAAATTTATACTTTATATAGCCTATTTAGATCATCATTCTTCTACAACACTAGTAGATTTTCTTCCTGTTGCATCACCTTCTGGACTTCTTCCTTTTCCAACTCCCTCCTAACTTTCTCTTCAAGAACCTCATGTTCCTTTTGATAAATGGTACCTAGTCTCCTCTACTTCATTAAATCACACTCCCCTTGTGTCCTCATCCTTATATGTTCTTTCTCCTCCATCTCTCACAGCCATTTCACTTCCCCATTCCCTTGATTTGTCTTACATTTTAAACTTATTCCTCTCATATCAATGTATTCATTTGATCTACTTTCTCTAGCTTATATTTTTCCCTATGATATTCCTCTTTTATATCCATCTTCTATGTCCAAACCTCTTTCCTAATGCCCTATTGATATTTATTTTATAACTTTTCTTTCCCTGCATTCTCTTCCTTTCAATTTTTTTTCACCACTTTTTCATTTTCCATTTCCAACTTGAAAAATTCTTCTACAATTATCCTCTACTTTTCCCATTTTTTTATATTATTCTCTTTTACCATAATTCCCTTTTCCATCTCACAAGGGTCCTTTTCATAACCCCTTTTTCCATCATTTTCCACTTTGAATGTTGCTTCTTCCTCCATGACATTTGGTCCTTAGTTCGTAATTTTACATTCATCCTCCTCTCTTTCCTCTTCCAAATTCTCATCTCTCCATTTTTTCTAAGGTCATACTGATTATTATCCCTAAAAATATTTTCCTACAATTCCTTGCAATATGACCTTCACCAAATCAAGAGAAACACCTTCCAACTAGATTTACAATCTTAATTTTTTGAATATACTTTCTTCCTTGAGCAGAAAAATCAATTGTCTTTCCTATAGGTTATCCTTATATCAATATTAAATAGCATACTTTTTATCCTTTTTTCATGGATCCAACTCGCAAAAATTCCCCAAATCATCTATAATTATTTTTAAGATATCCTAACTCTAATACTCTAAAGGTAAAGTATATACTCTTACTAAAAATTATGTAATCTTATTATCAAACCATCCCTCATAGAAATTTTCCATCCAAGGTTAAAACTAAAAACATCTAATATGGTATATTCCACACCTCATTTTCACAAACAAGGCCTCTTTCTACTTCTTTAAATAGCCTAGACATATTAAAACCTTTAAAAAGGTGATTAAACTTCATTAGAACTACTCTTTTCCGACCATTATACACCCAATATTCTAGAGATTTCCCTTTCAATAATTCCCCTAAAAATGTTATTAATATCCCTTTTTGGAAGCAAAGTAAACTAGACATCCTCCTCCATTTTTTGATTTTCATATATCTCATTTGTCTCCTTAGAAGGAGACAAAGAATTTCTTTCAGTCATCTTTCAAGCATTATCCAGATTTTCATACATCCCTTGCCTTGTGATTATTTCATTATCCCTATCTTTCATAATTTTACTTTAACATAAATATTTGGTCCATATCTTTCTCCTTTTCTCAAATATATATGTATTCTCCAAATCTAGTTTTGATCTACTCATTATTATCCCCAAATCAAAATAAAATGTTTTTCCATTCCCAATAGGAATTGCATTAGCTCATGTAGCTAGGTTAGTTCCCTCATCTGAAATAATATGATTACCTCTTTTTCTTCATTCTACAAATCCTAAATATCTCTTGTAATCCTTCCTATTTTCTTTCATATTTTTTTCATGGATATTGTTTCTCCCATGATTTATACCCTTTTCTACACTAACTCCATATTTTTTTCCTTAACACAAGAGGAATGAGATTCATACATTTTGATGGATTAGTTTTAGTATGAACATTGTGTCTCTCACCCCATGTTTTCTCCCTTTCAGATCCCAAAGATTCATCTAACACCTTCATCTTTTCATTGGATTCCAAATATTTATTGTTTGCCTTTTCACAAATTTTATCTTTTTCTAACCCCGTGTGGTCGTCCTTTGATCTTTCAGTATGAAGAGACTCCCCATTCATAATAATATGTTTAATTAAATTTTAAAATCCATCCCCAATATTTTTATCATTCTCCAATCCCGTATATTTTTCCAGATCTATCTTATATACCATATATCTTTAAATAACTTCCCTTGATCTTTAAACATGAAAAGACTCCTCAATCGTATGAACAAGTTTGGAGGAAGTTGAAGACAGACCCCAATATTTTTTTCATTCTCTAATCCTAGATATTTTTACAAATCTTCCCTATATTCTTGAGATCCTGAACTAAAATTTAATTTAGATTTTGTATTATATTTCTTTCCTAACCCATAAATAGCATTCCTTAGATCCCCAATCATTTTCTCATTCTCTAATCCTATATATTTTCCCAAATCTGGCCTATCCACATCAGATTTGAGATCTAGATTAGATCTTAAAGGTATCCTCCTTCACCCACCCATTATAATCAGTCTTCAATATTACTTCCAGAATAAGATTTTTCCTAGACCCTAACATTCTCATTTAGGTAATATTTAATTTTTATTGTTAACATTCTCTCTTACTAATGATTTAGGACCATATACCTCCCTTATTAATTGAATGTATTATTTAGAAACACTTAATACCTAATTAGGCATTAGCTTGATTCTAAACTCCTCTTCAACACTTCTAACATCATTTTGAAATAAAAACCTCTTCCTCTTAAGCGTGCTTATGTACCAAATCAAATCTTAGCTTGAAACTAAATTCAGATGCAAACTTCCCAAATAAATCTTATTATTCATTCTCAAATCCAAAATCATTCACATTCTCTTCATCCTTTCTCTCCCTAACTCTTTATTTTTCTCCTTTTCTTATTTTCTTCTTCAATAAATCACCTAATCCCACACCCTTCTATAGCCCCTTTTGCAATTTCTTATGTAGCCTCTCCATCTAGTAGTAGTATTTTCACTTTTACCCAATCATTACAATGTCTATACTAATATTATTAGCATATGGAAAGTACTTTGATTTCCTATATGTTAGATTATAGTGTTAATAAAACCAATTTAAAACATTATTATCACACTTTAACAATGATCTAAAAACAAACCAACAATATTTGAATAACATAGAAATGACACAATTATGATAGGAAAATTAAAAATCTACAATATCATAAAGACATCATAAATGTATTATTTCTTAAAATGCATCTATATGACATTTAAGACAGCACATTATGTTTTAAATATGACATAAATATAAATCACAATATATATATATATATATATGAAAAATCATAAAACAAATCCTAAGGATGACATAAACCTCACTTAAAAGTTGGCATAAATTTGACTTTAAACACATCAAATATAGTAGTAAGTTTTAGCCTCTTTTCCTTGATATGTGGTTGCAAAATCATAATTAGATTCATGCATGTCATTATATGCATACATGTTAGCATACATATTTTAAATTAAAATTCATATCTTCATAATGTTGCATAAGGTTGCAACTTTTATTGTAAACATAATCTTGATAGCATAACAACCATTTTATTTGACTTCCTTTTTTGTATTTGATGAGAAAATGGAGTTTTTGTATAAATCCCATCCATTCATAATGTCATGGTTGTTACAAATTTGTTAATGATTTTTTATATTGAAATGGTTGATGATTTGAATGTATGATTGTATCCTCGTGAGATAATATTTCCACTTATCTACCATCTAAATGAATGCATATAACTACTTGTGATATGTACAACAATTCAGAAATGATTTGTAAATTATTTCCAAATGGTTAGCTCACTTTTGGAAATGCAAAAATCATTGCATTACTCATTTAATGCTTCAAAGTGTCAAATTCTTGTTGTTGCTCCTTTTCCTAATGAGAATGTTGATTGTAACATGTGAGAACCGAAAAGGGGGTGATGTCCTAGAAAAAAATTGTATGAATTTCCACATTTGTTTAGTTATCCCAATAAAGCTTCTTACTCCATGTACATTTTCTCACCTTGGCAATTAAAAATGACTTCTATTTTGCTATAATCAATTCTCAATTCACCTCCATCTACTATGCATCTTAAAACACATTAAATAATTTGGAAAATCACATTTTTTCAACTTCAAATAATGTTTATTTTCCATCAATGAATCAAAAACTTGCTTTATGATCCACATTCTTCACATATCTTTTAAAATGGCATTGTCATTAAGATATAAAATTATAAAAAGAATCAATGAATGGATGCAATACATAATTCATTACCTTCATGAATATATCATGTGCATTGTACAAACTAAAAGATAGAACCAACCACTCGCACATGTTTTTTTGTCTTGAAAGTTGTCTTTCAAATATTTTATTTAATTCTAATTTCATTATAATCATATTTCAAATCAAACTTTTTAAAATATATCAAATGTTTTATTTTATGTATGAGGTCATATATCCTTGACAAAGGATATCAATTCTTGATAGTAATCTTATTGAGGGCTCTGTGATCAACATACATCATCCAATTCCCATCTTTATTTATCACTAGCACAATGAAGAGTCACATGGTGAGGTGCTTGGCCTTATAAAAAATAGCTCAAGAAACTCATGCAAATTTTTATTCACTTGATCAGCTTCTATGATGTACTATGTACATAATCCAATATTGGGAAGTGAGGGTTAGATATAAATCTCATGTTTGATGTCTCTTTTGGGTGGAGAGACTTTGGGAGATTAAAATACTTATTTCAATACTTTTAAAATGCTCTTTAATTGTAGCATGAACAACTTCAATGCTTTGTGTCCATCTTAAGTGAAGGATTGTCTTCTTGTTTCTCCCTCAGAATGAGTAGCATATATCATCTACTTTGTCTGGCTTACAATTATAAATAAGATCCTCTTTCCTTGGTATGCTTTGTTAAGTAAGAATTTCCAATTTGACAAACTTGTACTTATTATCCCTTCTCATGTAGAGAGCATCCATCTCCAATAAGTTAGGGTTTACAATTAAAATGTGCATTGTTTGATTATTGTATACACTAGATATTTGCATCTTATCACTTTACTAACACTTTATATTGTAGTAGCTAGTCGGCACATTAATCGTATTGAGAGTACACCTTAAAAGGTACACAAAGAATGGGGTAGGATCAATTCATAGTATTTTTCGAGAGATGTTTACATACTATTATATCACACCATCACTAGTATCATTTTGGCCTATTCTAAGTCTATGTCTATCTTTTTTCTTTGTCTACTTTTCATCCAAATTTTATAGCTTACCAATATCCTATGGTATCGGCCTATCTAATATATTTTGTTTCATGATTTAGTCTTCTATGTATTGTATCATCCAGCTTAGTATAGTTTTGATTATGTCTTCTAACATTTTTATTGTATTGGCATGGCCTATACCGTATTGTTCCAGCCAACATCTTTTAATTATATCAGCCTAGTTGATACTATTGACCTAGATTTTGATGTTGGTTTTACAGATTGGAGACATACATATAGGGGTCACATTTAATTTCTCATAAGATATATCACATTCATACACCCTATTTTTGCTCGCATTTCTACCCTAAATAGTATTTGGGAGAGTTAAAGATTTATAACCTTATCTTAGAGGTCTTATCTTGTGGTGTCATTGAAGATCAATAAGAGAGATCATTGGGAGTTCCTAACTAAGGATATCTAAGTCTTCATTGAGAACCATTTGAAGTCTTCAACCCACAACATCTCTTGTAAATATCCCTTTGAGCTAAAGGGGTAGATTGAAGCAGTGATGGGTCCACCCAAAGCTATGTATTGTTATTTTTGCTCTCTTTACTTTACTTGCTTATTAAATTAGATGTTTCTTATTACTTTGTGGATGTATGTGTGTATCCTTGCTTAGGATATTCCTTATATGAAATAAGGTGGTATAGATATAGGGTTGTTTAAGATTGCCATATATCACCTTATGTTGTATAAACCCCCATTTGTTTTTACCATTGCATGTTACCTTCTTTACAATCATTTACCCATCATTTATTTTACTTGTACCCCTTTATAATCATTTATGTTCCTTGCATATTTCCAATCATAGTTACAATCATTTACTTTTGTTCAGTTCTAATGATAGTTATATCCCTATTTCATAAGCTTAGGTTTTACAACCCTTTCCTCTCGACATTTGAGTTGTAGGTTATCTTTTTCTAGATCAATAGATATCTTAGATCCTTACCTGCATGTCCAAGTATACACGGACTCTATTTTATTGATCTTCTTTGAGTCTTAGTCTTTTAAGAGAAAAAAGATAGTTCTATGTCATCCCGGCCTATGCATACATTCTGGTGAACCTTATGTGAATCTCATCCCATCTTTGTTCATGTTTTTTTCTTTTATCTTCTTAATGACATCATAAAAATCATCATTTATATTTTATTCCAACTATATCAGTCAATCTGATACTATTTATTAGTCTTAGTAATTGTATCAACTAGCTCAATACAGTTCATTATTTATTCCCAACTATATCGGCCAACCTGATACTTTTATGTGTTTGTTTATAATTGTAACAACTAGCATCATATAGTTTTTTTTGATTTGATTTTAATTTTGACTGTATTGGCCAACTTGATACCATTATGAGTTTTTGTTCATTTCATTACATGTTTTATATTTTTCTTTCAATTTGAATCATCTTTATTTTTATTTTTATTTTTATTTTCTTCCTAGAACTATGTTTTGATAGTTGTAAAACTCATAAGAGCTTTCATTTTGGGCCAAGAAATAATTAGTTTTACTTAAGTTGTGGTGTGTTGGGTACTACCCCTCTATTCAATCCATTAGATAACACTATATATATACCTTGAATTTCATGTACCTCACAGTGTATCAAAAATGACTAGGGTTTTATTTTTTAGCCATCGACAAGTCTTTTATCTATTTGATTTTGTAGTGCACTGATGAGCGGTTAGCCCCAGGAAGTTACTCTCAATGTACCTCAAAAATAGGATAGTGAAGACAAGGGATGGTGTAATCCTCCATAGTTAGTGCCCTATTGATATTTTTTCACTATTTACATCTGGTATCAATATATTTGAGAGCTTAAAAATCAAGCACACCTTGCTTAGCTTTACCTCCATGTTTTATTATTTTTTAGACTACTTAGATTATTAGTTTGTTTGCTTTCAAGATGATAACGACCAACAGAATACCATTCTACCTGTGATAACTACATCGAACAGCCCAGTATAGTTTTATGTGTTTTTTAATCTACATCAGTCAGCTTGATATAGTTCTAAATTTCTATCCAACAACATTAATTAATTTAACCTAGATTATTTCTTACTATATTGGTCATCCTAATACAATCATTTATTTCAATCATCAGTAGCATCATCTTTTCACCAAACTATATTTACCATCTTGATATAATCTATTTTCTTAGACTGAATAACTAAACTATATCGACCAACCTAATACAGTCTATTTTCTTAGACTCGATAACCAAATTATATTGATCAACCCAATACAATTTATTGTTTAGATCTAATAACTAATTGTATCGACTTGCATGATACCATCTATTTCACATGACCAACATTTTTTTATATCATATTTTTAGCTCTCTTCATCATTATGTCACCTCTTACACTCTTTATTGCAAGCCTTAACCCATTTAGATTCTATATGGGTTGCTCTTTCATTCTTGCTTTGTCCACCATTGATGATAATTCTTCAAGGTGCAATTTTTCTCAACATTGTCCTATATCTATCAAATGTAACATGGCTCAAATCAATCAAGTTTTAGATCCAAAATAACCCAATCAACTTATTAATAACCTTGATGATAATACCATTTATACTCCAAATAAAAATGGACATCTTAAAAAACTTCTCCCATCTGTTACGAAAGTTGGGGCAATCAATACCAACTTTGGGAATCTTCCTCCCAACACCAATGTTTTGAATCCCCCATCTAATCCTCCATTAAATTCCAAACCTCCTCCAACCAAATCCAATCAAAATACCAATTTCAATCCCCCTTTAGATCCATTGCAAATACTTACATAAATGATTCAACAAATGACTCATATATAAGCTTATAATAATTAAATGCTCCAAATATAAAACCATATTTTGAAAATGGCTATTCAACCTCCTCAAATAAAAATCAGCACTGCCAACAAAAATATTATTACTCGACTACCAATTTATAACAAGATGCTTCAAAATATTCAAAATGAACCCTTAGCTCCATTGTATCTATAGATATTGGAAATATTTCTCCAACTATCACATATAACGGGAATATTGATCCTCCTTTGCATATTAAATATTTTGACAATCTCTATAATGAATGGATTCAAACAAACACTTATAATACTACCAATCTTCTAGCCAAAACCTTTGTTGGATATGTGCTAGAATGATACAACCAACTTCCTCGACATTCCATTACACAACTAAAGGAATTATTCAATGCTCTATTTAAGTAATTCCCACATAATGAATTTCCCAAAAATAGCCTTAAAATTTTTATTAACTCTAAGCAACTTTCTCATGAATGTTATGTTCAATCCCAAAGGATGAGGAAATCTTTAAAGCTGTCTGTTCTCTAGGAGGAGATAAAGCACCTGGACCTGATGGATTTCCCATGTTCTTCTTTCAAAAACTTTGGAAATTTGTTGGCAAAGATGTAAGTGATGCAGTGAAGGAATTCTTTGGAGCCAAACAGATGCTTAAAGAAGTTAATTCCACCTTTTTGTGTTTGATTCCAAAGAAGATTGGGGCTGATTCTCCTTATCAGTTTACACCGATTAGCCTTTGTAACTCTTTCTACAAGATCATTTCCAAAGTACTTACTTCCATACTTATTCAAGTGATTCCTTTGATAATTGCTGATCAGCAAAATGGATTTATCCCAGGTCGACAAATTCTCAATTCTATAATTACTGCTCACGAGAATATTCATTCATTGTTCAGCTCTAACAATCAAGGTTTCATTATGAAAGTTGATATTGCAAAAGCATATGACAGGGCGGACTGGGTATTCCTTTCAAATAGTCTTACAGCTTTTGGCTTTGAACAAAAGGTGGTTGGTATTATTTACCAGTTGATTTCTACTTCCTTTATTGCTGTAATGGTAAATGGAAGTTCATCCCATTTCTTTAATCCTTCACGGGGGCTGAGACAAGGGGACCCTATATCCCCCATTCTGTTTGTAATTATGGTTGACTGTATGGGAAGATATATAGGGGATTTGGTCTATAAAGGTTTATTTAAGGGATTAAAACTCTCTTCTCATCCTCTAATCTGCTCCCACGGACAATTTGTTGATGATACTATCTTCATGGGAAAAGCTAAAGTCAAGGAAGCAAGAAATTTGAAGCAAGCTATAAATTTATATTCGTCTGCATCTAGTCAGTTGATTAATTGGAATAAAAGTGCAGTGTTCTTCACCAATACCCCTATTTAGAGACAGAATAAAATTGCTAAAATCCTTGGATGCTCTATAGGTTCTTTCCCCTCATCTTATCTGGGTCTTCCTCTTGGGATGAAAGTCCCTGAAGCCTTTTGGGAGGATCTTATTAACAAATTCAATAAGAAACTTGCGGGATGGAAAGGAAATTTTTTAAGCCAAGCAGAAAAGTTAACCCTCCTTAAAGCAAGTCTTCAAAGCATACCTACTTATGCTTTAAGTCTTTTCAGAATTCCCACCAAATTTGCAGAAGCTATTGAAAAAATCCAAAGAAACTTTCTATGGACTAGAATTGAGGAAAAAAGGAGGATGCCTTTAATTGCTTGGGATAACATTTGCAAACCTTTCAGGGAAGGGGGGTTGGGAATACGAAAAATTAGAAGCATGAATATAGCTCTCTTAGCAAAACTGGGATGGAGGGTTTACCATGAAAACAAAGAATGGAGTAACATATGGAAGCATAAGTATTTATTCAATGCAAAATCCCTTTCTGGTTTCTTTTCTTACCCTGATGTTATCCGACCTTCTTCCATATGGCGGGTAGTCCAGGGAACTAAACAAATTCTAGAAGGATGCTCATGGAAAGTTGGTAATGGAATAAAGATAAAATTTTGGGAGGATGCTTCGTTAAAAGAACACTCTTTGATAGAAGAATTCCAAGATAAAGAGGTAATTGATCGATGTAAGCAAAGATATGGAATAATGGTAAATCAATACTGGCAGAACAACTCCTGGGTGAATTTAACTGATCTTGATCAAGATTTAAATAATATATAATTATCCCTCAGTGCTATCTCTCTCTATCCTAATCTAAAGGATAAGATTATTTGGCATGATGATCCTAGTGGACAATTTAAAGTATCTACCATTTTTATTTCTAAGGGAAATGGTAATCAACCTTTGTGGTCACATGCCTGGATCAAGGGGCTTATCCCCAAAATAAAAATCTTCTACTGGACTCTGCTTCAAAACAAAATCCTGACTCTTGACAACTTACAGAAAAGAGGAATATATGTGGTGAACAAGTGTATTTTATGTAAGAAGGGCTTTGAAGATAGAGGTCATTTGTTTGTGAATTGTTCTTATACGCAGCAAGTTTGGAATGAGATCCGCAATCTTTGGGGTATTATATGGGTTCATCAAAAAAATGTGGAACTATCTTTTAAAAGTTGGTGCTGTCCCTCTAAGAATCCTAATGTTCTTTTTTTTTGGAAATTAAATCTTCCCCATATTTGGTGGGGTATATGAAAAGAAAGAAACAATAGAATTTTTAGAAGTAAAGAACTTCCAGGATGGGTGTTGGGTCAGAATATTATTAGAGCAATAAAGGAGAATTTCTCATCGCAAATGGATCCTAACCCAACCTTTCAATTTGATAATCCCTTAAGATCAGAAAGGCCTAACGTGAAAATTGAAAATCCGAGATTAGGTGTTAAATGGAATGTCCACCCTTGTGGATGGATCAAAGGAAACTTTGATGGAGCTGCTAAAGGGAACCTGAGAAAAGCAAGATGCAGAGGAGTCTTGAGGGATCATGTGGAAAACGTAATTGATGCTATTGCTATTCCTATCGGTAAGTTGAATTGTCATATTGCTGAAGCTTTTGCAGCCCTTCAAACCATTAAATTAGCTGTTGAATTGGGATATTCTAAATTATGGTTGGAAGGTGACTCCATAAATATTATTAATATCTTAAATAACAAAAATTCAGTTTCATGGTCTATAGAGGCAATGGTGTTGGAAATGAAAGCCTTAATTCAAAAATTTGAGAAAGTAACCATAACCCATACTTACCATGAAGCCAATGGGGTTGCTGATTGGATAGCAAATCATGCAGTTTGAACAGAACACAAGGTGAGGTGGCAGGATACATTAAATAAGAATGTGGATCTTAGAGCACTCATTAATTATGATGCAATTCATTCAAAGGAGTGAAAGATCTACTTGGAATAGAAAGTCAATGATTTGGTAGAGTGGCCTCACGGAGGAAGGATTACATTCATTGAATAGAAATATTCTAGAGAACGTGAAGTGGGTTTTGTATGTGACAGAAAATAAGAGAGTTTCATTACACATTGATAATAGTTGGTCTCATTGCTCAGCAATCAGTGTTTGGGTGTTACTGGATAATTGTATGGCTTGCAATATGAAAGAAGAGCCAAGAAAGCAAGAACCTAAAAGTTGTGAAGATTGGAAAGCAAAACAAGATGTCTAGAAGATCCTTCAAAGAGGGAAGGTTGTGAGCTACTTGGAATGGCTACATGGTTCAAAACCTCATATAACGATGGCTTTTTTTAAAAATTGGGTCAACGACAGGGTAACCCTCCATGGCATCACGGTGAAGCTCACTGAGGAATTTATAGCAGAGGTCACGGGGCTTCCAATGGAGGGAATAAAATTCTCAAAGCAGACCAGCATATCTAATGAGGCATTTAGCAAATTCCCAAAGACGGATGCTGAGGAGCAGCAGTTGGAAAAGAGCGAAGATTTTTTTGACCTGGAGCATATTAAAAGAATCTGGAGAGACGTCTTATGTTGCATCCGTGAGTATTTCATACTTGATGGAAGAAGCAAAAGAGTCCATAAATTTTATTTTGTCTTTCTTAATCATTTTAGGTATAAAGTTAGAATCTCCTTTCCTTTCTATTTGCACTTCTCGTTGCTCCAAAGTTTGTTCGCTCATAGAAAAAAGGAGTCTCGTCCTATATTGCATGAAGGATTAATCCTATTAATTGAAGGTTTCTGCAAAAATAAGGCCATTGTCCTGAATCCTTGTTCGGATAAAAATAAGGACTCACAGAGTAAGAAGAATGAAACAGTAAAGGGGAAAGAAAAAGCTAAACCCAAATCCTCCAGCTTCAAAAAATAGGTTGTTGATGAGAAAACAGAGTGGGAAAGCACTGAAAGTTTTGAGGAGGAGAGTATGGAGGAAGAGAAAGGAACAGAAAGTGGGAAATCTAGTTCCAGCAAGGAAGAAGAAGATAAAGGTAAGAATGAGAAAGAAGGGGTCACTATGGAGGAAAAAACTGAGAATAATAACTATGATCTTGAGGAAAATCAGCAAGTACTAGGGGAAACTGAAAAAGATATGGATGTTCTACTTGAGGATCCTGCATCGAAAATAGAGAAGGAACATCTAGTTCAGGATGCCTATCATGAAATGGAAACTAGAGATCAAGTAAAGGATGATCTAATCCATAACGAAAGCCCTGTAGAAACTAAGGAACAAAAATGAATGGAAAGGGAGGATTATACGGAAAAGGATGAAGACATTCCAAAAGGGAACACAAAAGATTTAAGTGATATAGGGCAGAATGACAGGAGGCACCCCTTTATGAGCTCGGCCAAATGCAAAGCAGACGCTTTCCTTCAAGTTGACTCGTGGATGTATAAGGAGATAATGGGCCTCAAAAAGAAAATAGAAATATTAGAACGTAATCAAGAAATAGATTGAAATAAAATCAATAATATGGAAAAGTAGATGAGGGATATTCCTATCAAACTTAAAGACTATGAGAATAGTCTTAGGGAGCTCATTAAGGAAAGCAGAATGAAGATGGAGGAGGTAACCTCTAGCATATGTGCAGTTGTTGTAAACATTGGAAAATGAGAAAATGAAGAAATTAAATCCTTGGAGGGGCCTAGCAAGAGAACCAGACAGAGCTCTAGGAAGAAAGGAATGCAAGAGGTTGCTACGTCGGCGGCTATATCTATACAAGACACTGCTGTGATTGGAAAGGAAGCGGTGAAGATAATTTTGGAATTAGAAGAATAGGTTCTTTGAGTTTTTTTTGTCGTGGTCCTTTTAGCTGGATGTAATAACTGGTTCCATTTTCTAGTTTTTTTATTTCTATCATACTGGAGTTTTCAGGTCTCTATAAAACCTGAGGTCTGTCTTTTGATATTCTTGATTTATGGTTTTAGGTCCCTGTAAAACCTATTTTTGATACTACTTAGAAGTAGGTAAAAAGTTTCACCTGTAGACGTTATTGTTATATCTTTCATCCTTTGTTTTAGGGTTTTGGGGTCCCTTCAAAACCTATTTTTACCTTAATCTAAAACTTTCTCATGAATGTGCCCATGATTTCATCAAGCAAGGAAAATCATTAGCACATAAAGCAAACCATAACATGAGTGATGACAATCTCTTCAAACTATTTATTACCACTCTTAAGGCCCCTATTCAATACAATGTTAGAATTTTCTCTCCTCAAACTTTAGAAAATGCCTTTGACCAGACAAAAGACAAGATTTTATTATGGCTCAATTTTAACCGTCTCAAAATAACAAAAAGGAATCTTCTCAAATTTGCAATCAATAATAATTATTCTCAAAATAAGCCTTCCCAATCCAAAGTAGGAGTATCTGAATAAAATAATCAACTTCCTTCCCGCCCTACTTTTAGTATGTAAGAAATTAAGAAGTTTTTATCTCCATCAAAGCCATACATCTACTCTTCTACTCCCCCTAGCATGGTATGATCTTAACAAGTCATGTTGGTTCCATGCCAAAATTGGTCACTCTCATGAGACATGTTGTGCACTCCAAAACTTGCAGTAAATACCATCTTAGGGGAAAAAATTTAATCATGACCTCATCACCAAAGAACGTCATAATGAATACCTTAAATCATCTAAGAACCAATCTTATCATCCTAAATCTACTAATCAAAAACCTAAAAAAATCATCTCCACCATCTGATCCCAATAAACAACATTCAAATGAAATTGCTTGTGCTATTGATGTTGACTATGATCATTATTACACTAAATCCAAATTTGTGAATGTGGTAAAGGTTAAGTATCATCATAAACTCACTCACAAACATCCAGTCATTAAGCATAATAATCCTTCCCCTGAAGAATATTTCCTTAGACAATACTGACCCACCACCTAGTGATGAGCTAGCTCCACCATCAAAATCTCAACCTGGTACATCCAATATTTCTACTAGCATCCTAAAGTCACTATTACCAATCAAGCTAAAAATTATTATAGTTATAATATTAAATCACAATGAAAATTCCTAGATGAACTTAATTCCATGCCTTGCAAAATTCCTTTAATGAAACTCATATGAACATCACCTTATCATCAAAAATTTCTCATACAACAATTGTAAGACATCTGAGAATCCCCATCTAGTGAAACCGAACCTCCCCAACCCGAAGGTCCCACACCTAGATTATTTCATACTAATGAAACCATTTCTCAACCTTGTACCTCTAATAAATTTCCCTTAGATTTTCTCAAAGAAGATGTGATTAATGATAAAATCCTCTTTTGACCTGATGACACACCTCTTTTCATTAGATTATAATCAAAAAAATTATACAAGAAAATTTTTGGTGGGCGAAGGCTCAAAAATTAATGTTACTTCCCTTTGGTTAACCTGACAACTCAAATATTCCAAAGATTACTTAAAACAAACAAAACTCACATGTTGTGGATTTGACATAACCAATAAACTTACTATTGGACCAAAAATAGTACACACCACATTGAAGGTCTTAGATCTTCCACTATCATATAATCTTCTTTTAGGCCATCCTTGGACTCATCACATGAGAGTTATTGCCTTTTTTGATAGCTAATCCTTTTAAGTTAAATCATGATGGAAAATGTTAGAAGCATAAATTTGATCCCAACCCATGGGGTCTCGAACTACTCAACATATCCCAAAATGCAATATCACATTCTGACCATTCCTTGTATCAATAGTACTGCTCTTCCTAAGTTTTTCAACTTGCATCATGATCTAAAAGTCACTCTTGTCATATTTGATGATGACAAACCTAGTGAGTTACAAACCATTTATAATACCACCAGATTACTTCCTTACATAGTAGAATGGCTTCCCCCATCTCTTCTACCATGATATAGGACAATTATATTGATTTGTGATGATACTTAAAGTCCACACTCGTGCAATGATCATGAAGCTTCCTATATAGAAGATGACTTTGTATGCAATGATTTTGGGGTGGCCAACTATTTTAGGATCCTCTATCATTATTCCCTCAAACATTTAGTAACATTCATGTATCTACCAAACATATTTCTAATGAGAATTCTCAACAAATTACTCATGCATGTAACATCTCTCCATCATATGATGATGATTACATAGCTACCCAAGCCCAATCACAGAACTTAGATGTAATTCATTATTAGAAAATGCTTGTTAAAATGCATGCCTTTAACCAAGATGTACATTGAGTTCATATCTCTTTCAATTCTAGTGACGATGTAAATGACATAGAACCTCAAGATTATGTTCCTTCTATCAACCCACCATTGAAAAACACTCCATGGGTTGTCCAACAATTTTTTTTTCCTTGTAATCCTGACGATATCGACTAACTTGATACCATTCAAAAAAAATTCAACACTGCTAACTGTATTAGCCAACCTAATACATTTTAGCCTATTCCCTAGTTTTACAACTATACTGGCTAGCCCAATATAATTCAATCTTTTGTGCACCACTGCCCTAGCCAATCATTACATAGTGCCAATACAATTATATTAACATCATCAAATCCTTATAACTATATCATCTAAGCTAATAAATTTAATATCAATAATTCCTCAGCTAATTATACTGATAATACCAATATAATTGAACCTTATCCTACTGAATCAGATGGTATTAGCCAGCCTAATACCATACATTAAAAATCAGCCACTTCTCAAAACCTTGAAATTACCTTAGATACCAAATCCACTATTGTAAGACAAATCCACTCAGAATTTGGCAACAAAGGTAATAACATTATCAATCTTGAGGTAGACTTCAAATATTACAACCCACTACCTATGCTTCCCACTAATGAAACTATCTTAGAATTACTTCATGGCAGAGAGCATCAACTTATCTTCTAACATTACACATTTGACCATTTCAATACAATGGCTCCTTGCTTTAGTAATTTTTTCACTAGTGTTGACTTTAAGCCTGATCCTATTTTCAAGCTTATTTTTGTTCCATAAGACTTTCAAGATAGAAACGCAATGCTTATCAATTAAACTCAAGCAGTTGACTTTGGTATAGCTACAACTTGTAAGTCTATTCCTATCTCTAAGGGCTTTCCCCTAAAGATAAATATAATACAACTTGTTTTTAGACAAATATCATGAATTATTTAGTTATTCATATGAGGACCTACTCGGCATAGACCCTAGCATAGTTTTTCATAACATAATGGCATATCTAATGTGAAACTTGTGCACCAAAAGCAACGGAAGTTCCCTCCTAAGGTTTCCACTTTATGTCATAAAGATGTTATCAACCTCCTATATGTTAAGTTCATCCAACCTATAGATTACTCTGAATGGGCACCCAAAATAGTACCCATTCGCAATAACTTCACTATGATCACTCACATTTGTATTGACTTTCATAATCTTAACTTAGCATATCCTAAGGACAACTTTTGTTTACCTTCAATCGATGATATTTTTTATTCTACAATGATGTATGAGATGTTTTCCCTCATGGATGGTTTTTTAGGGTAAAATCATATTCATATTCCCCAAAGGATCAACATAAAACCACCTTTACTATCGAGTGGGGAACCTTTTGCTATGTTATGTCTTTTAGCCTTAAAAACACCGAAACAACTTATTAATGCGCAAGGACCCACATCTTCCATGATCTCATCCAAAAAATAGTCAAAACCAATGGGAAATGATCCTATAGCCAAATCAAAGCATCCTGAAAACCATATTCATGACCTAGCTATCATATTTGATCATGTTATAAAGTACAAATCTAAGTTTTATCTTCATAACTATGTTTGTGGCATTGCTTCCAAAAAAATCTTAAAATTCTTGCTCTTTCTACTAGGGATTTACGTGGATCCTTATAATATCAATGCTATTATTAACATGCCTAAACCTTGATTCAGTCCTAACATCCAAACTTACCTTGGGATACTTGGGGCAATCTCCATATTTGTTCTTGAGTTAGCTTACCATGCATACTCGATAAACTCCCTTTTCAAGAGAGGTGTTACACTTGAATGGACCAATCTTTGTCAACAATTCTTTGATAACATGAACAAATATTTATTTCATCCTTCTAATCTATGACCACATTCAAATGATCACCCTCTCATCCTATAAATGTCATCTACCCCAATCTTAGTGGGAGAAATGATTGTACAACAAGATGAGTATATAAAAGGATATTCCATTTACTACATTAATCATTTCTTAATCAGTTATGAAACCCGTGACATGAAATTGGAGCAAGATTATCTTGCAATCTACTTTTTCATTGAAAAGCTTTGTCACTAAGTGTTTTATTAGACCACCTATGTCATAATCCAATTCGCTCCCCTTCATCATTTCTTCTCTACAGCGTTCTTACTTGGAGATTGAAATGGAAATTGGATGGTACTCTTAATGGAATTTGACCTTAGAATCATCACTCAAAAATAAGTCAAAGGCCAAGTAATCACAAATAAACTTGTTGTTCCACCCCTACCATCTCAACAACACCTTTAGGATACACTTCTAGATGAAGATGTCCTCTTGATGAAATTTATTGATCAAGTTGTCTCTCTTAACGACTACTTCCAAAATTTCATGGTAGATCTCAAGGGTTAGGGTCTCAAAGAGTGGGAAATAGTAGTCTCTAAGCTTAAATCATATACAAATTTTAATTTATAATAACTACATGAAGTTACCATCCATCTATTGAGGATACTTATACACTCCACTTTCATTAATCCAAGTATCGTAAGGAGTCAGGGTAGGTTGTGTTCTAGCTAATCCTTATAGAAAAATCATTCCTCTAGCTTTTTGATTGAACTTTGATGTTACTAATAACATGGTTTAATACGAAGCTCTCACATTTCAAGAAACCATTTACCTATTCATTCCCTACTTGCATGCCTTAGGTGATTCACAACTTATATGTCACCGAATCAGTGGCACTTATCAATGCAAAAGTGAAAACCTTACTGCATATCATTGTTGGTGAAAATAACGGAAGCACATAATTGATTACCAAGCAACTTAACATACAGAAATTAACCAGAATACACAAGTAACTAGAATTCAGAAATAACACAGAATATGAGAGACAATACATAACTTGTATTAAAACTCTTTCAGAAGGAAATACAACAAAGAAGGCTGCCACAGTTCTTCCTTACACACCTCTAGGGCTCCCACACATCTAGGGCATAAACAATAAATCTTCCCTCAAAGCTCTCTCTCTTAGGTCCCAACACACAACTCAAACATAGAGTTGGTGTTCACCTCCAACTAGCCAGTATCCACTACTGCCAGTACTCCAGTGCTCCACGCACTCCACAAGTACACAAACGTACTTCAAGTAGATCTCCCCTGAACCTGCAACTCAATTTGATTTTACTTATGGAAGGATCTTCCTTGCCTTCCTCTTTGCTCTCTTTCTGAGTACACACTGTACTCTAAGTAGATCCCACCTAATTCTGCTCCCTGTTGTGTTGTCCTATCTGATCTTGCACACTTGCAAATCAATCTGGTTCTGCATACCTGTGAACCTTAGACCTTGCACACACATACACCTGCAGATCAATGATCTTACTTACCATGTAGATCTCCTAAACTAGCCATGCTCACCTGATGACCAAGATCATACATACATGAAGAACCCTGTTGATTCTCCAATCCAGCACCCACACTTGGTACTGTGCACTAGGAGGAACACACCATGCTCTCTTCTCTATGAAGAAGCTTATATTTTGCTCTCTTACTCTCTAGCACACTTTACAATACAACCAATGAGTCTCTTAAATAGATCTCATGTAAACAATAATTAGACATCCAATTACAATAATTAGATCCACAGCTTATAGTCTAAATTTGGCTCTTGACATGCAAACACTTGGTTCGTTAGCTAACTGCCCATAACACACGCAGCTCGAACCGCACAGGTGATCGACGTCGGTCCCTGTCTACCTGGGGGGTGCTGATGCCGGCTGACTTCTGACCGACGTCAGTTGTCTTCCTATTTATACCCTGCCGACGTCGGTTGGCCTGACCGACGCCGGTACCTGACACTCAGCAACCTTCTCTAGCAACCTCCTCCATGTCTGCATCAGTGAAGCTTTTAGCTCCACAACCTAACAATCATCAACTCATTTCTACTCTTGCCAAAGGGGTTTTATCTTTCAACATTAAAGAAATTCTACAAGAGAAAAATTACATAGCTAAGTCTCTTGTTTCATCAACCTCTCTTTATCATCCTCATTAGGGATTTCATGACTGGTAATTCCTTGTCCACATGATAAAATATCCATCTACCTTAACATATAAGAATCGTTCTCTTATTTTCCACATTGAATTCATGACCACTTGACAAATCCCATGGTATAAAGACATCATCCAATTCATTGAACATCATACTTATACTCTTGAGATTGATTCTTATGAAAAGACTAGACTCGAAAAACAAGATGTAAATTCGTTCTTAGACATAACATAATTTATTATTGTAATGTTTAATGTACCCTACTCTGTTGTGTTGGACAATAATAAGTCCCTTCTCTCCTTAAGCCAGCACATGGGGGAAATTGTAATGGCCATTGTAATAGACATACTACAACCCTCAAATTCCTACACATGGGATAGTAATGGCCTACTCTCAAAAAATATTCCATCACATTCACAAAGAAGTGTAATCCTTGCCAACTTCATGATGATCCTACCCACTCTCCTCTGCTTGAGCTTTAGACTCTTGAATATACTTGATGATTCTTTATGTGCGGATTACATATCATTGAAAAATTACCTCAATCACAAGACAACTACATCTTCATTATTATTTCCATTAAGTGCTTTACCAAGTGGGTAGAAGTTATGCCCCTTGTTAATGTAATTATCATCACTATATCAAAATTCATCCTCAATCGAATCATAAGTCATTTTTAAATTTATCATATCATATATGACAATTGTGGGTATTTCAAAATAAAGACATGAAATAGTTGTGTGAAAAATTTATAATTATGCACAAATTTTCCACACCCCATCACCCTCAATTCAATGACCAAGCAGAAACTACCAACAAAATCCTTAACAAGAAATTGAAAAAGACTTTAGTGATTCTCATTCAAACTTGCATCTCAAGCTATACCCTACACTTTGGACTTATCGTACTAGTATATGCCATGCCACTAGGGCAACTCCATTCTCTTTAGTTTGCAACTCTAAAGCTACCTTACCTTACCATATACCTATAGTTCATAGTTGGTTTTGAGTATTGGAACTGTATATATCAGGGTCATATTTCATTCATTGTAATGAACCGCTACACCAATTCTCGAGGTGTTGGTGAAGTCCGCCCACCAGGACCATAACATCCCACCATGCTTCCAAAGCCCAGACTCTGGGCTGGATTTGCGCCCGTACCACCAAGATTCCCTACGTGTATGAGCCCCGAACAAACACTGCCATGCTGGCGTAGCCACCCACTCTATGACTTGAACTCAGGTGGAGGCTTCGATACCACATGTAACAAACCGCTACACCAAAACCTCGAGGCGTTAGTGAAGTCCGCCCACCAGGACCATAACATTCATAATATAATATATCACATTCATACACTCTGCTTCTGCTCACATTTTTTTCCTAAGTAGTATTTAGGAGAGTTAGAGCTTTAGAACATTATCTTTGAGGTCTTGTCTTGTGGTATTAGTGAAGATCAATAGGAGAGGTCATTGAGAGTTCCTAATTAAAGATATCTTGGTCTTCATCTAACCATTTGATATCTTCAACCCACATGTCTTGAAAAACTCCATGTTGGGATTATTTCCCTTTACATAGCCATAACTTTCCCTAGGCATGCATCTAAGTGGTTAAGAGTTCAACATGATAACAAATGAGTATTTAATGCCAGAACAAGTTCTTGCACACTCACCCGAAGAATAAAGTGAGGGATCAATTCTTGTTAGTTTTATCATATGAGGGTGTATCTGTCCAAATACTTAGATAGGGACGCTCAAACACATACACAATCTTGAATTCATTCTACAATCCATATCTAACTTAACACACATTCATTGCTCAATGATCAAAAAGAAAAAGATGGCATAAATGATAACTAGAAGCCATAACTCCATAGTTAGCTAAACAATGGCATAAACAATAACTAACAGAATTAACTCCATAGTTAGTTGAATAACAGTATTAAGTCAACACAAGTTTTATTCATAAGTGATATTTAAAGAATACATAGTTCCATAGTTACAAATTAAATCATAGGGGTATTTATACTTGGTTTTCCCCAACCAAGTAATTACAAAAGTAAATACACTCAAGGTGACTTGCCAATGATCATAAATACATTTGAGTCAAGGGAGCCATTTACATTAAGTTTATAAAGACTCGGGACTTTCTACCCCTATATTCTCTCTTCGGTGTTGGATCCTCATCATCGAGCGCCTATCTTCCCATGGGTCGATGTTAGATTCGTGCTTGACTTATTCTCTTCTACCCCTATGAATCACTCCATAACCATTCTCTAGTTTTCACGCGCTCCCCAAGTCTTCTATTAAGTTTTGAATCATTCATTCTCAAGTTCTCTATTTAACATGCACATTTATTCCACAAGACATGATCCTTCTATGCCATGGTATTCCATGCCACAGTCTTTTGCATCATGCCTCTTTATGCCAGTTATTCCAAAAAAGAACTTAGCCAAAATTAAGGCCTGACATCACCCCACACTAATACATTAGTCCATCCTAGACTAAGCATTATTCTCAAGCTCCGCCAAAAACTCTAGTTTTGATTTCTCAATTTGCTTTTTGACACCTTCTCAATGGTTCAAGGCACTCTGTAGCTTAGATGCTATTTCTTATACCACCACTTTGAGCTTCTTGGTCTCTTCAAGTTGTTCGAGACATTCGCTTGCATTATTCACCAAATGCTCAAGGGATGTGTAAGCATCCTTATGAATGCCTTCAAGCGAAGTGACCTTGATGACAACATGTCCTTAGAGTGCCATGAAATTTGTATTTATTTCCTAATGGTGAGTACTTATTGTGTTCTCCATAGCCTCCACATCCTCAAATGCTTTGGCGCACTCTTGCGGTCTTTTAGTAACAAGGTGCCATCCACCAACTATTATTTTGAAGCTCTTTTACCTAGAGCTTAGCTTCCAGTATTTTGTCAGGCCATGTCAGCTTTTCAAAAACCCCATCCAAGATGAGAATGGTGTCTCCAACTCTATGTAATAAACTTTTGCATACCTCTACTACTTCTTTGAACTACTCTATCACCCAAATATGTTCATTTTGGGGGTTGGGTTGGTCCTTGCATCATTTTAGCAAAAGCTCTACGAGGGTCTCTTGTTTATCCACTACCTCACCAGAAAGGGGCACCCTATCTTCAATCATTGGTTCTTGGCTCAAAAATTGTTTTACAGATTTTCAATGTTTTAACCTTGGCCATCATTTCAATTTCCAACTGGCACTTGACCTCACCCAGTTCTTCCTCAAGCTTCGATTTTTTAGAAATCTTGTTCCAATATAAAACAACCATTTATGCATGTTCTTTTGGGCTCCTCTAGTATCAGACTCAAATAAGGCATTTTGCCTTGCGACCTCATGTGCCAACTTTAGAAGTGTCGTGCTTTCTTGTATCATGGTAAACTATCAGGGGTCTACCCAAAGGGTATCTAGAAGTGTTGTTGCTTTTAGATCCAATACCAAGTTATCTGAAAGCATCTTAAAATGGCATTATTCATTATAAACATCATGGGATAAAAAAAAATCCCACCGAGTCTACTCGGATGCATCCTCCAGTGCAAAATGTGAAAACGTGTACAAGAGTTTCTCCAACACTCCCCTTTTATATTGGGTGTGTAGGGTTGTGGTCACATCAATTTTATCTGGCCTCTAAATAGAGTTTTTAACTGGCTCTTTCCCCATAGAGATATCTCGCTCGAGTATTTCAACATTTGTGTCTTCACTTTGGTGGTTAGCCCCAATGTCAAACTCACTCATTCCCAAATTCATGTCGGAACCATCCCTCTTCACCGTTTATATCTTCAATTTCCA